>JADDOH010001855.1:0-59562 GCA_016648135.1 Agrypnia vestita
AGTTGAGTTGAGTGTGGAGAGGCTAGAGATTCTAGCGGTGCCCGTAAAAACATCATCGCCGATCACTCTAGCAACTCCTGGAGGAGCGAAAGCGCGAACGGCAACAACCGCCATCCGCTACCGAGTGCTGTGACGCACCGCCGCAAACGCCTAAGTATCAGTGCCGCCGCGACGCCGCAGCGTACCACCGCGACGGAGGACCGACGCTCTGCCGACGACCGCCACGACGCCGACGTCAGAAGCCGCCGACGTAGCCTGCACAGTCAGAGGACGACGCCGACGCCAGAAGCCGCCGCCCACCACGAAGCAGCACGAAGAAGACACCTGCCGAACTCTCCGAAACAGGTTACCCCGATCTAAAGACCTTTTCTCCGCCCACCTGTTTCTACCGAAGTGTTAATTTAATCTCGTCACCATACATTTTAGCAGTAAGATCAGATTTTTTATGTGTTTTGTCTTTTTTCTTTCTTTGTTTATAATTTTGTCCTCTCCCTCTAAATTAGGGTTCATGTAATTTTTAAATTAGTAACCACTTTGCTGCGTCGTATGTAAGTTGAGATTAATGTTTCATGTAAATTAATTTGCTACAGTGCCCAATATAGAAACTTGTAAAATTGTTTCGACTTTATTTTTTTTATATCCCTTCACCCGCCTCGAGATATCAGTGTCCTAGTCAGTCACCTGACGTTTTGATTGTACCTAGGGGAGGGCGTAACCGCCGGCATACGTAGATCTGAGATCTCCCGGCCGGTTTACCACACCGTGATTTTATCTCACCTCTGACCCCTCAGACCTTACCCCCCCCTACTCTGGTATATCAGAGTCATCACCAATTTTCAAGTCATGAACTACGCCTGGAGATTAATTACCACGGGCAAATGAATGCCATTAATTTTGAAAAATGGATGACGGAGAAAATTATTTCATTTTTACCTCCAAACAGTGTGATTTCTTAATAAATGCGTCTTTCGGAAAATGAAAAAAAAATCGTGGTTCGGGGCCTTAAAAGTGTTATTTTGTAAAATTAAGCTTTTAAGGCGTACCTTTAAATCATCTAAGTATCGACTTTGAATTCGGACCTAGGACTACTTCATAGATAAGATAATATAATAGACTACTTTTAATCATTTTTTGACATTTGGCTTTGATTTATTTTGGTGCAACCGGGTGGTTGCTATATTTCTCTTTTCTATGGTGATTGCTGTCATAAGTATAAGTTATAAATTATTTTTACGATCTCAAAAACTGACGTGTGGATTTGTAATTGGTTTTTTTCAGTACGTTCAGTATCAGTAGTTTTATCCATTATCGAAGTGATACATATCTCTTCTTTTTGATATTTTATTTTACAAGATGAGTTTCCAGTGGACTTTTATAGCCGGCTTTCTTTATTTAGAAATCGGTTTAGTGATATTATTTGTGCTACCTATTATTAATCCAAGAAAATGGCAAAGAATTTTTAATTCCAACGTGATTTCTAAGGTGTGCGCATATTCTGCTGTATATTTCTATATTTTGCTGGCAGTACTGCTACTGTTTTTAGTTGATGCTATAAGAGATATAAGAAAACACTCTACTGTCGCAGATAACAGTAACTATGGCTCTGAAATGAAAAACTCTATTAAATTGTTTAGAGCGCAAAGAAATTTCTATATCACTTTCTTCGCTATATTTCTTTCTTTTGTGTTACGGCGTATAATTATTATGATTGACATCCAAGCAACTCTGATTAACAAGTCTGAAGCAATCATAAAAGAAGTCGAAATTGCAAAAGATTTAGCTTGTAGAACTGTCCAGGACCACGAAAATTTGATTACAATTGAAAAGGCTGCCCAAGAAGATGTTGTCAATGCTCTTAAAGAACAAATAGAGCATCTGCTTGAAAAGTGTGAAGAAAATGATTTGAAATACAAGAATTTAGCTCAAGAGTATGAAGAAGTTGTCAAGGACCTCAGCAAAATGAAAGAAAAAAGTAATTGATCACTTTAATAATCAATCTTATTAATATTTTGACATAGGGACATATTTTGTATAACATTATCTGAATTTCTTCCTCAGATATATATGGTTAACATTGAATTTAACATTTATGTTTTTATACTGTTATTGTACTTTACCTTATAACACAGAAAATACATTAAAATGTTAGTTGGTTTCTCTACAGCAGGCCAAGCCTAAGAGAGAAATCGCCAGAATTTCATATTGAAAATAATTTTTGTGAAGAATAAAAAAAAAATGTGGCAGAATTATGTTTATTTCATTGTATCATATATTATTGTATCGTAATGTTAAGGTAAAAATATTAGGTTTATTAAATGATGTATTTATTAATAACTGTATAACTTGTAATTGACTATGAAATGAAACAATCTGTGAATAATGTTTACTTATTTGAGGAAAAAATAATGAATGATTTTTTAAAATATTTTTGTAAAAATGATTGCTTTTTGAACAGTTTTATATCTCTCTATTTAAAATACAAGCATCCATTATCTAATCAATACAATAATCATGTTTTCACTGTTTAAAAAATTGATTAAAATTATTTAAAAAAACTATTTTAATCATTAACTTTGTGGTCAGATATTTTAATGAAATGTTATTTATGTTAGTATATCGTCGCTGTATATATAATTAAGCCTATGTGCCGTTTAATACATTCTCAGATGAATGAATCAATTTGTCAATTTTTCATATAAATAATAGAGATATACTAAAAGAAACATTGCAGTTCATCTGGCAAGTCTGCCTAGTAATTATTTAAAATATTTTTTATAAATCTAATCTGTGGAATTATTTTTTAAAATAGTTTCATTAGTTTATCTCAGAATGTACTAAAACGGCATATAGGCTTAATTATGTATACAGCGACGATATTATAACTACTAAACATTTATTAACTTTTTTCTAGTAGTTATGTACTAACATAAATAACATTTTGTTAATTTTTAATGATTTTAGGTGTTTTATAATTTTCTGCAGTTTTCTTAATACTATATACACAGTTTTGTTATTTTATATAATATTATAATTATTTCAATACTATTCTTTTTTTGTGTATTATTGTATTGTATTATCTCTCTTTATACCACTGCACTATGGGTGAAATCGGGGCGCTACCAAGAAAAAAATAATATTGCCCGAAGTAAAGCAGTAAAAAAAGCTTTTTTAGTATTTTTTAATAAAACTAATATATATTCAACTTTTTAATTAAATAAAACCTTTTTCAACTGCGGATAATTTCATAAACTACATTGGATATATAAAGAGAAAAAATAAAATATGTGAGATTACAGATTTTAAAAAATACTTATTTTTTTGTCGATTTTAGGTATCCTAGGTACAATAAAAAGAAATAAAATTACAAGAATATATTACACTTCTTTTTATAGAATTTATTTATTTATTCGAAAGATATATCACATAAAAACTGTGTACCTAAGTAATGAATGGATCGACTGAACAATATATTTCAACTCACTATATAGTTAAACAATAAAAACTTAAAATGATTTAAATAAAACACAAATTTAAATTAAATATAGATAGTCATCAGTAAATAAATATATTTATTAATCGATATCAGATGGTTCCAACAACTTCGCAAAGCGTTTCGTTTATTGTTACATCCGAATCTTCTGAATCTGGGTAGCATTCTTTTTTTTATTTTAATAGCATCGTATGCAGGGTAAATATTTGCCCCTCGTTCTTTGGAACTTTCTTGAAGAACTATATATTGATGCTTGGTAAGTTTCAGGTCAGAAATTAACGCCAATGCTTCCTCAGCTGTGTACGTCGTCAATGCTATGGTTTTTTTCTCATCCGCTGAATGGTTCTGGGAGTACTAATTGTTGCTTTTTAATGACATCTGCAATGGACCGTTTTCAATGTAGTCTAATTCTCTAATCCTGGCAAGAGAGTGCTCTTGTGGGCTCTTTTTGTCGGCAATGTTTAGCTTATCACCCTTCGATCTCGGTCCACTTAAATCAAATAATTAAAAAAATTAAATTAAATAAAACAAAAGATTAAACTACAATAAAAATGATAGTACAAAACTTAAAAAGGATTAAGAAGTATGTAATAGTTTAAGAGTGTTAATTCAGTTTTTAAATTAAATAAAAAACACCACATTATACTTTGACGTATTAATGTCATTAAAACAAATAAATTTTACAAATAAAAACATTTTAAAAATAGTGCATACCGCTCGCAATAACTTCCATTTTAAAAAAATAAAAATAACTTATATTACTACGAAACGACACATCCTTACGTTCTGGTATCCAAATCTCGACTGATGCTGAGCGCGGTTGCCATGTTGGATAATGTCGAGTTTGCGATGTTACCAAGTGTATGCCGTGTAATATTTTATAAAACTTTCAACGGATTTTAATAATTTACTTATTTTTTGATATTATCACAGTGAAATAAAGTTAAAATGGCTCTATGACTTTTGTATTTTTTTCCTGCTAGCGTTGTATGAAACCGCCCACCGTGTGGAAGTGAACAGTGGAAGTCACACTGGAGTGAAACATAATATATTTCTGCAAATTTTTGAAGAACCATCCCTTTATCTAAACCTTGGTTTAGGGAATAACTAAGGGACGGTTGTTTGATCAGTAGTTAGTTAGAGTAATAGTTAAGCAAAAAGCATTACAAAAATTGGTGTAATAAAAAAAACAAGTCTTACAAAAATTGGTGTTTTGTTTGGTGCAAAAATCTATGTTTATCTATATCTCTTATTCCTGATCAAATAACTGGCCCTTAAACGTGTATCAAATCGGCTTAAAAAAATTATTTATGTTCAATATTCCCTATATAAAAAAGTTTATATAAAATGCATAAATTTAATTTCATTCTCTGAAGCAAAAAATAGCAGGCGTGGTCCAAATATATTGAACCCTCATATAAAAGGTGTTGATAGGTTATTTTTTAGTTATTTTCATGTTTGCATAGGTATGTGTGTTTAATAAATTTTTAAGTGGCAGTAACTTTTCTATGTACATTATTTTTGATAGAACATGATAGAATATATTTTAAAGAAAGCTATCACTTAAAATATGCATGAAATACATACATGTGAAATACTAAAGCAACTAAAAATGATCCATTTGTTAGTAACATTACTTTATGGAGAAGAGGTCAATGTGTAGTGACCGCTTATTTTGTAAATAACAAATTTTTATTTTGTTTTATTTTGACACAATATGTCACAGGGCGACTCTCCCACCGGGAGTTCCAGATTCAAATCTTGGTGTAGTCGCAATATATCTTGGTGTAGTCGCAATATATCGATTAACTCAAGCCTGGACTGTTTTTGTGATGTGTTTCACTGCAGTAATTGGGCCCCGTGGCCTATTGTAGCATAACAAAATAATAATAATACATATAAAATATTTTTTTTTAATTTAAAAATTTTCTTTCTTGCGGCAAATGTTTTATCTTTTTCATAAATTTATAATACTCAATACATATGTCAAATTTCCTGTTTAAAACAGTGCATTTATTTGTATTTGTGCTTGTGAATAATTAAGGCAATTTTTTTAGGGTTTCTAATTATTTGTATAAATATGACTAGTCAAAACATGAATAAAATGGAATATGCAGTATTATTTTCCAATAATTTTATTGAAGAATTGCCCGAAATGACATAATTTAATGCATAGTTTTAATAAATTATAAAGAATCAACATCAGAAACAGACTAAGGGCCGGTTGAATCAACTTGGTTTATAGTAATCTTTTGTAAAAAGCATAGATTTTACGAAAAAGAGTTGTTTGATTAGTGGAAAATGCGAAAATTAATGGTTTAACTTAAAGATTACTACAAACCAAGTTGATGCAACTGGCCCTTAGGCTATTTCATCAAAATATGTATATGTAAATTTCAATTCATCAGTAAACAAATTATAATAATAAATGATATTATTAATTAGAGATTCTTTTTATTAATATTGAAATACAGTCGTCACTCTCTATAACGAAATCCAAGGGACCAAGCAATTTATTTCATTTAGAGAGTTTTCATTACAAAGAGTGAGGAACAAAATTAACTTGTATCGTAAAGCATACGAGGCGAGTGTTGGAGGCAGCAAAAACAGGGGCCTCCACCGGAGACCTGGCGTGGCCAGATAAATCGAATGTTGGAGAAGCTTCAACAACCAAAGGGCAAAAGGTGTATGAAATTGGACGAAGCAAAAGTGGTGTGCCAGGACAGAAGAGTATGGCGTTCTATCCTCTCTGCCCACCACTCTGGGTTATGACGTGATAGTTAGTTAGTTCCCAGCCTTTTTGAAAAAAGAAGCTTATCTCTGGAAAGAAGATAAAAGACTACAAAGCTGCCAGGAACATGGTATAGTATTGAACGATATTGCAGAGCGTGGAGTTGCATTAATTTAAGAAAATAACAAGATGATAATCGCAAACGAAAAACAAAAAAGATACTTTCTTTTAGTTGTGAAACACAGTATCGGATACCTAAGTTAAATAATATTTATTAGGTATAATAATCGAGATAGGCTTAAATCATTTCTCAGTGTACTTGATTATACCAAAGATATCTCAATGGTGTATCTTAATATATAGATTATCAAACACTACTTCTTTATTATTTTATCAATAACGATTACCATGCCATTCATTTATGACATCAAAACATCATTAGAAACCATCTAGCAGTATATTTATTTATTTATAACTAAATATATTTAAAGTTGTAGAAACATCATAAACAATGCAGACTCGACTTTTTTTAAATGAAATCATATAATATAACACATAGGTATACCAAAATAGGCTTTTTCTGAATTATAATTTCGAAAAATGAAAACTGCCGTTGATCCATCACTGTTCGGCCCTGGATAAAATTTCGTAAACTAAAAAATGTTTGATTTGTGTATAAAATAATAAGGTTCGAAGTAACAAATATTTATTCTTGATGTTTATTGCGCTAACTTTGTTGTTGGACATAATGATTAATTTTAATTAATTAAACTTTATATTAACCACTTAACCATAGTTCAGTGGTGAATACAAAGTTGCTTAATTAATTAAAATATTTATTTGGTATTTGAAAAACCTACGACAGGAATGCTATAAAAAAAGTAGCCCTCGGTATTCCGGTTCCATTTACGTCGATTCGTAATAAGGCTGCGCGCTGCCACAGAATAAAGAAGATCTGCAGCTGATCATGCCTTTAATAGAGGCATGATCAGCCGCTTTCCAATGAAGATCCGAAGAATTGGCTAAAGAATTAAATCGCAAAAGAATATAAAGAGAGCGGTGAAGAACCTCTAAAAGTTATAAAAATGACGATCTAAGGAGTACTTTTTCAATTATAAAGAACTTAAATGATGGAATCTGAAATCGATCACGATTATCGATTAAGAACGCAATGCGAAAGCATAACCGTATTTCAAAAATATGAAGGAGAATCGAAACCAAGAACTTTTGGTTAAAAATTTGGCTGTTAAGAATTATGTCCTTTTTACATTTAATAATTGAATTACTTTAATATGTATTATTATTTCCAATAACGTTGTACTAATATGCGTATTTTTTGACGGCGTGGAACCGAATTCTGTACCTCCCATTACAATTGGGATTATTTTACGTAATGTTTTCCATATCAGAACTTTTGGTCTATATTCTGTGATCAGAACTCAAGCGAGTTTTATTTTTCAAGTTCCATACCTATTGACTTGTATTATTAGTGTACTTCCAATTCAGTAAACTGTTATGTAAAGATAGTTTTAAACATCATATATATAAAGGTCATTATCGCGTGATGTAGTACTGACGACGCGATATATTCTGTGGACGCGATCTCGTTGCAGTCGCTCCTAAGAATTTGTCACAATTTGAGTATTTGGGCGCCGTGTTTTTCGTTTGCAAAATATCTATCTTGTCATGAGTTCCTTATTGAAATTACCCACAGTTCTGGCTAAAAACGCTACAGCGTTGGTAAGATAATATTATTTAGATATTTACATAAGTTAAAATTTGATTGTAATTCAACAATTTTGGTTTTTACTGTATTATATAATAGTGGAATTATTCGAGTTCAAAATTATTTCCCATGCATATGTTTAGGTGGTTTCCATCGGTTTTTTATTATAGACATCAGTAAATTTTAAGTACTTTTTCTAAATATTTAGTTATTTTAATATTGTAAATGTTAAATAGGGATAAATTGACCACTATTCAAAATCTACCGCAGTGAAGACGAATATTGATAAATTTCATTTTATTATGATCGAGATAACAGTAAACTCTACAAATTATGAATATGTATTGTACTAGCTGAAAAGAAAATAATGTTTATAAAATTTACTTCAATATTAATTCTGGAAATTCGAAATGATGATGTGTGGTCATTTATTTGATCAACAAATTACCTAACCTATTTAATATAAAACAGAATTTGCATACGGTTGAAAAGCTATCAAACTATCCTTTCTCAGCTTGTCTGTCAGCTGTTACCAACTCTACCAAAACGTTGGTGAAACATAAATATTAAATTATAGTTTTTTTGAAAGTGAATATTATCAAATTTCATTTATAATTTTAAATGGTCATATTTACAGTCTAGTATCTATTTATAATCTAGCCATACTAATCCATCCAGAGAAGTTATGTACATGTATTTATCTTACTTTGTAACATATAGAGCAAAACAATTCAATTTTGTTTAAAGAGATTGAAGAAAACGCCCTTCACTTGGCAACTCAATTTACGTGCATCTAATGTGCTTTTAATGACTACGCAATATCTATATTCAAAATATTGATATCACCTTAAATGCTTGTAATTAATGAAATATTTCAAATGAATAAACCATATCGACGATCCCCACGTATACTGTCGAATCTGCAAAAAATATTTTTTCATTTTGCTTTCTTAAACCATCCAATTAACTCTTTATTTTTCGACAATATTAAAAAAAATTCAACATTATCTGAAAATATAGAGTAGTTTAGATGGTTTAAGATAGTAAAACGAAAATTTATTTTTTGCAGATTCGACAGTATGCATAAGGATCGTTTTCAGTTTCTTACATTTGTAAAACATCAGCATGCAACATGTTCTATATGTACTTATAAATATGGCCGTGTTACCTTATTCTATATGCATTTACACTAACTCATTAAGGAAAATGATGACATTACAAATAATCTTGATAGTTGTTAAACTTGACCTGAGAAAAAGTGCTGATAGATACATAATGAACAAGACTTCTATTAGGTATTGATTATAGTTTAAATCCCAAATTATAGAATTTTATGTATAATATTTTAAATTATTTTGATAAAGGTCAACCAGTTATTGTATAACTGCATATTTTGAATATCACACTACTGCCGATAATTAATTTAAAGAAATTGCCAGAAGGCAATAAACCTGCCATAAAGCAATACAATGAAATAACTACATTGAAGTAAACTGAGTGTACTATGTGTGGCAAATCCAGTAAACTGAATGAACTATGTGTGGCAAATCCATGAATGATAGAGTAAAGAATGAAGATATTAGGAATGAATGTAAAGTTGGTCGCAGCATAATTCATAGAATTAAAACAGGGTCGCTCGGGTGGTTTGGGCATGTTGAGTGAGTAAATGAGGAAAGAATGATAAGAAAGATATATAATGCAAGTGTAGACGGCGCCAGAAAGAGAGGGAGACCAGAAGACCTGGCGCAACCTGATTAACCAGATACTGGAAGGTGGTCCCGTTAGAAGCCTCAACAACTGTCGAGCTTGCATGCGAAGTTGTATGAATGTGGATGAGGTGAGAGTTGTATGTCAGGCAGAAGAGTATGGCACTCTATCCTCTCTGCCTACCCCCACGGAGAAATGGCGTGATGGTAAGTTAGTTAAGTAAACTGAATGGTTTCTTTAGTTATACAAATTAACATTTTCTTTTAAAATCTCTTTGTAAATAGACAAATAACATCCTTTTTAATACTTTGAATTAAGATAAAGTAAATTATAAAAAGTGTTTTGAAAAGGGTATTTTGCACCCAAATAAATACTTAATCCAAGATTTTATTATGGGTTAGAGCTACATGATGAAAAAAATTGTAATCATCAGCCGATTTTCACCAACAATATTCAAATTATCAAAAAAATATATATAAATTGGAGAGCAAGTACACAGCAATAGCACAAACTTAAAAAAACATCATATAAAAAAAATTACTTTATAGTTAGTTATCTAACCCCATCAACCATCATTAGCTGGCATACACTCCACTTATTTAAGTCCAATCTGACAAATACCTAAGTAAGTAAGTAATCTTTCAATACACTTTTTAAAATATGTTAGAATATTATAAAATTTTAAGTAAGAATTGGTGGTATTTTTTAAATATATTTTTACATTATTAACATAAAATTTTAATTGCATGTATGGAATTAGAACAATTATTTTTTATTCTACTTGTTTAATTTACTTGTGACATGTTTTGCCTTATGAGGGCATAATCAACCGGGCGAAACATGTCTCAAGTAAATTAACGAATGGAATCATAAGCAGTGTTCTATTTCTCTACATATATGTGATTATGGAGTTCTACAAATTTACCTCGGAAACAGTAAATATCAAATTTTAACACTAATATTTAATTTAAAAAAATAGCCTCAGGCCAACTATTTTTTTATTCTAACTATTTAGAGATTCAGTTCTTCACCAGGTAGATCTATGTTTGCGTTTTATTTGTTTAAATATTTTTTTGCACATGGTATGATCTGTATCTGGGATGTGTATCTGGGATATGTAACACTTTTTTCTATAATAATGTCTACTTAATATGGCTTTAAATTTTCCAGGCCAGACCCTTGAGTGTGTCCAGAAATGTCCACTCGACTAACAAAAACGACACAAAGAGTTCTGGCGGCGTATCTAACGCGTACACTGTAATCGACCATGAATTTGATGCTGTGGTTGTGGGTGCTGGAGGAGCTGGACTCCGAGCAGCCTTCGGCCTCGTGCAAACGGGATTCAAGACTGCCCTTATCACCAAGTTGTTCCCGACCAGATCACACACGGTTGCAGCCCAAGGGGGCATCAATGCTGCCCTCGGTGAGCCCCTTTATTAATCTTCCTTCTTACATTAGCAGTTTTGCTGTATCCACAAATTGGTGTGTTAGATCTTTTAACTTGTTTCCATAAGTTTTATATACACATGTTTTGACTGTAATAATTGCATCGCCATGCGGCAATCTATGTCTTGGGACTTTATTTCAAAATATTTTAGCAAGTAAAAATATTAATGGGAACATTGTGGAATAATATAAAATAATACTTTTCACAAAATATTTTTATAAATTAGGTATCAAATGATTTATTTTATTAACTGTCCATAATTTTAACAGATGACGCATAAATATTGGTTATGCCATAAATACGTGCCCTTTTTTAATTAGTTTAATTTAGCAGGTGCATGATGGAAGCAAACATCATTTTACATCATACATTTGCTACCTGAATATGCAACCTACATCTTGTTGCAAATTTATGAATTCATTTGGTATTACAAAAAAAAATGGTTTAAAGGCAAAAAATATAGAAAGGCAATTTTTACATCCTCTGTATTTGTAAAAAAAAATCACATGTAAAAACTGCTGTAGAATGGGAAACAAATAACAATCCGAAGGAATGAATCGGATCCAGGAATAGCTCCCATCCATAGTCTCTGATTTTTAATATTCGGTCATATTCTGAAATTGTTATTTTGGTGATTGTTACCCCCAACATTAAAAAATAGACAAAACGTAGATTTACGACAGTCCGTTGCTTTATTCGCTGATTACTATCCCAACACTCAAAAATATGGCTGTGTTTCGAAAATAGTAATATTGGAATCTTTAGATTTGTTATCCCAACACTTAATAAACGAGAATGAAAAAAAATAATAAAGGTTCATCGTACGCAAATAAGGAGATTTGTATATATTCACACATCTCTCTCATGCTAAATACCTGTATTTGCGGTGTCCGATGTTTGCAATGCCTTTAGAAAAGGTATTGATTTCCCATGTGACTTCTTATCCAGGCGGTCTGGTCTGATAGAGCTTCAAACTAATTATTGAAGTACCTATCGCAAATGTAACTTCACAATTCTCATGTTTTGACTAAAATTACATGAAATAAGTACTAATGCTGTATTTAAAGCTTATAGAAAAAAGATAATTTCACATGCACTTATTAATTTACTCTCCCACAGCGTCCTAATGTAAAATTATGACAAAATTGTCAATTTGTCGGGCTCGCATTTATATTTTGAAGTTTGACAGATAAACATCACGTGCTTCTTTCTCACTCTCTCTCTCAAGTAGAAATTGAAAGAAACAAACACCGACGTATACCAAAGTCTCGTTTATTTTATTTTTTTATTCTCGTCTATAAAGTGTTGGGATAACAATCTTATGATCCCAATATTGCTATTTTCAGAATATGGTTGATATGGATGTATTTATTTATGCCCATATAATCATTTAATTAATTTAAATATACGACTTTTACAATTTTGTGACTTTAAAAAGTATTTGTCAATCTACAAGGTCTAATTATTGTGACATGTTGATGGAAGGGAATATGGAGTATAAAGGAGTCATAATTGTCATTAAAAACCCAAGACAGGAAGTAGCAATTGCATCCTATGTTTTTATGTCTAATTGATGGTGCAATATCACTTTTCAACACCCAACGGTCGTACAGTAGTGGCATATAAATCATTTTAAATTAAAATAGGTACAACAATATTTTGTTATACATATATAGATTGTAATGCCGGACCTCCGCAATGTAAGGGTGTTCTTATAAAAGACTAGTTTATTTGATATCGAAACGGTACAATTATCATTGTGCCAAGCAGTCATTGCAATCGGGAGTTTTGTCTAAAATACAAGTTTTTGATAAATGTTACATAAAATAAGTACTAATACTATTTTAAAAGTCGGTTGAAATCAGTTTGTTTACTATCTACTAATTTCTTCATCCAAAGCGTTCAAATATTATAAATTAATATTAAGCCAATATTTTTGTCACAATGAAAGAAACTACAAATCTACAAAAGTATAAAAAGAAACAAGAAATTGACAAATATCTTGACATTTTTTTAGACATATTTTTTGGAAAAAAAAATCGAAATCAAATATTTATGCTACAGATTTTTATGATAAATCAAAATATGAATACTCTAATAACAACTGTGATAGAAATATTACGAAATATATCTTGCATTCAGATTTTTTTTCCAAATAATTGGTTACGTAAAAGTCATGCTGCGATGTTCCCACTGCACGCCCCTGCAAGATATATTATAGATGTCTCACAGAAGCAAAGATTTTTTATACGGGAACGTAGGTATGGAAGTTTTTTTTGGGTGTTCATAGAGCTTACGACTTGTACGGCTGACTTAAATGATCACTTTACACAATTTAACATTCACAATTCCACCCATGGTAGACTACTACATCTATCAAATTTTTGGAAATTATATATATGTTTAAAATGCACACCTTGTCTCGAGTTGTTGTGTTGTATTTTTACTACCGCCACGTACAGTCGAAAATTTTGTCATTCCCATTATCCACAGATGTCACTATTGATAATGAGATATATTTTGATTGAGTTGATTTTTTTGATTGCAGAGAGTCTTGATGTTTCTTTGTTTTTTAGCGCTGGAGTAACAGTCACCAAATAATAGTATCGTTATTTTCATAATAGGTCAGATTGATAGTGGTGAAGATCTATATGACGGTTAATTTCGCAGCACGATTCGGTTTCACACACACAAAATCACTTTTTTTGGAAGTTTCTGCCTTGTGCTTGTCTTTCTGGTGGATTCTTCCACCTCTCATCCCACATAACAATCTGCTTCCAAAAGGGTTTCTTTTTGCCACTCTAGACGGGCGTTGCACACATTGATACATCACATTTGATTTAACGTTAGTTTGTGCATTTTAGACCCTTTGCAGGTGCCGACAAATATTGATGCACTGTCGAGTATGTTGTTTCAAATCTCTCTACTGTTGCATCAATAAAAGGATTGTGATTTATTTCCACCAATTTTCATGTTTGTATGTAGTATTTCAGGCCTCCCTCCATTGGGTCATCAACCAACAAAAAATTGCCAGATCGAAATCTAGCAAACCAATATCTTCGCACCATCACAAATGTTTATTATGCACATTGGCATCAAATCTGCCTCTTTTGAAGAAATTAAATAAACGGGCTATTTTTGTCTTAAATTTGCATGTAAGGGGGTTAGAAGCAAAAGTGCAAATTTACATATCGCATCACGAGTTGCAGTTGCAAAAAACAACACGAAACTTGCACCCCAAGCGGTACTATATTTATGGCACTACCTATACGGTACGGTATTTATGGCACTACCTATAACATCTTTAAAAAAATTGGTAGCTGATATTACATTGTGAAAAAAAATAATTTTTATATCCATAATTTGTTTACTGTGTTTTTCAAACATTCGGTGGCGGCACATATGGTATCCATGAATTTTTATTAAAACTTGCTTCTGTAAAAGTTTATCACTTATGAATTTCACAATTTGTTGAATGATTTAGTTTTATTTGCTAATCCCCATTTGGAACGCAACCAGTGTTCCAAAATTTTCTGCTATTTTATGTGTAGCAGCATTGAATAATAGATATCTGTGAGCTGCATGTTACTGGTGGAGAGAAGATTTTAGTTATAATATCCCGGAAAAAATTCCTTGGTCCTCCAATATTCAGGATGCACATTGTTTAATGCTCCTCCAAGCACACCCACTAAATGGTTGATTTGTAAAGAAGTTATTATATTAAAAATACTAGCCATTAGGAATCGTATATAATTTGTGTGAAGTTAATTCATATTCTCTGATTCAATTTTTGATGACCAAAATAAAATAACAAAATCATTCAAACTTCTTTTGAATCTGTTTATATTTATGGTTATTAAAGCAAAAGATACACATATTTTTAACAGTTAAAAGAAAATTTCACAGTCATTGTAGTGAAAGTTACCCGTTAGGTAAAAATCTAGATTTCTAAGCTTTTCCTGCTGTTTTCCTTCTTCACATGCGGTGGATGAATTTTTAGGTAAGCAATTTTGTTTGTCCATTGTTGTTTCAGTTGATAACACGAAATAATAATATAGTAGGGCTTATATATATATGACAATTGATTACCGTGTATTTGCATTACTATTTTTTTTATAAATACATATTATTACAGTAGGTGTTCACTTACTGTGATTACTGAGGACTGAAAAATCACCAAGGGAATCGAATTTCAGCGAAAAATCAGGGATTAATCTTTTTTTATTGAGATATAAGTGTAAGTGCAGCTGAATATAATTTTTGTTTAACAACTGCATAACATACAGTAGAGTTATCAGAATACCTCCTAATAAAAAATAAAAATAAACTTTTATAGTAGATGTGTTAACATGCAATTCATAAATTTGCTTACAAATCGACCTTCTTGAAGCTGTATAGACATGTTTATGTATTATTTTCTTGTGTGCTTAGACGAGTCAAAGAAATTTACGAGACATTTTTTATGGTTTTCTTCATTTTTATGTACATACGCACATTTTAGTTTTGAAAAGTAATGGTTGCTTGTGCTTGAACGTGATTTTTATTTAATGCGTTCCAAAATAGAAATAGATCACAGTGATCACAATAAAAGTAATCACGGTAAGCGGACACCTACTTATTGTATTTATATTATAATCAAATTTTATTGAGTTTTAAATTTTTTTATCATTTCATTATTATACATATTATTTATACTTTTCCAATCAGTAAATGTTACTGCATTGACAAGAACTCCACTGCAAGATACTTAATCTCATGTCTTGGTGTGTAAATTTATTGTTTTGTTTGGTATCTAATAAATCATGTAAATAAACAAATGTGGGTTTTGTAAATTCATCCATATTTATTTACAAAAACATAATTTTTCATTTTAACAAAATACATGAATAAAAGATGTTTTAAATTTCAATGGAAAGGTTATGGTTAAAATTACATTCCATCGCTTTTGTTTTACTGTTTTACAACATAATACAGAGCTTGAATAATTTACAAACATTTGATTGATTTTCTAATTAAAAATTAGACATTTTATAGTAATAATAATAAATAGAAATTTTGCCTTGCTGGTTTAATTTTGAAAAGCTATATTTTAGTACCATTAAGGCTATACCGACATCACATTTTGGTGATACCAAGTGTTGCCGATCGTCAATTAGTGAAACTGATTACACATAAAAATTATTGCATATCTATATGTAACAATTTCGCAAATGAATTAGGTCAGCGCCACACTATGATCGTAGCCATAATCATGACCGATATCTGCATTGATCATTACAGTACTAACATGCACAGGTATAAAAAAGAAAGTGTGCATAATATTTTATTTCTCTTGGTAGTTTAAATTATTTTCTCTAGGGATGTATTACTACATTTTTCAAGTAAAATGGTGTATCTCGTAGTCCAAAAATATGGTAATAAAAGTTACGTGGGATGATAATCATGTAGAAAGATAATTTACATGTTTAGTAAGAGAAGAATCCAAAACGTGTCGTCAAATGGAATTTCTAAATTGTGTACAAAAAATAATTGCAAATGTTTGATCAGAAATCAGTTCGCCTAGTATTTATAAAAGGCAGGCGCGCGTTTAATGGGAACATCGAAGCATGACTGTTATGATAATATGAATACTGTGATAACAATTGTTATAGAAATATGTGTTGTATTCCAATTTTTTTTCCAAATAATTGGTCATGTAAAAGTCATACTGCGATGTTCCCACTGCACTCTCCTGATAAAAGGGTACCCCTTGTAATGTATCACATGATTTTTATTATTAATATCACCAATTGAGAAGAACAACTATTGCTGCTGATTACCATTTATATGTGGTGCCGATCGGTACAGCCTTAAATATCATACATAATATATTTTTTGAAGCAAGAATTCTTGACTTCATCTTCTTGATGTCATCTGTCTTGATTGAAGGGCTCATGGCACAACTGGCCAAATGATGTGCGTCATTAGCGCGGAGCTCCTTTTACACTTACATCATTGCGAGAGTGGGCGAAGCCATGTTATCATACTTCTTGTTTGGTGAAGTTTGCGTAAACATCTTGTAAATTATTGGACGGTAGCCAGTTGTGCTGAAAAATTTTACGATGCCGGGTGGAATCCTCTTTTGTTTAATTGGTCAGGTTACTAGCGAATTAGCAAACACTAAATGAAGAAAAATGCCAAGCGAAAAGTCAGCTAATTTAATGTAATAAAACTTATATATTTACAATAATTCGAAGATGAATTTTTTTCCCTTTCTTTATTTTACATTTCCATACATTACATTTCCATAACATATTTTGGTGCAAAAACTTGATTGTTGCCCCGAGCCCTTCAATTAAATCTACTGCCTAAATACTTATATTTAAAATTACTTTTATACAGTTTTATAACTAATTTAAATTTCAAAATTTTGCATAGTTTTGTAATTAATATCTTATGAAATTTAATAAGATTTTATTACTAATACATTACAATACAGTAAAACCCTGATAATTCAAAATTCACCATTATTCGAAATTTTTAAACACACAAGTCCCAAAATGTTAATTTTATAGTTTTTTTTCAAATTAATAAGGCTCTACTGTATTTAATTACTTTTCTAAGGCTGTACTGATGTAATTTTTGCCGATTTTGCTGACTCCAATGTCGATACGATTGTAAGAAAAATTGCACTTTATCAATTTTGTAGTTAGTTCGTAGTTTATAAATCAATTGAATCACATAATGAAACACACAAAATAATTTTATTAACCATAAGAATTAATGAAATATACATTTATTTAATCGAAGTAGTCACAATCAATAGAATTAGCATATCATATTGTGTCATACGATGCAACGCAACGTGTCGCATAGGGAAGTCCACCCGAGTCGCATAAGGGTGCGGTAATACTGACACCTCTCTGCGTCGGAATTGTGTGTCGTATCATATCACTACAACAGTAAATTATATATAAATAAATTATTTCAAGAAAATGTCTAATTAGGTATATGTTTGCATTACCTTTTCTTTGTAATAAATAATTTAGAATAAACAAAATAAATAAAAAAAAATAATAATACTGTGACAAAACCATTTCCCTTTCTTTTTTAATAAATTATAATTTCAACATTGATAAATGGGTTTTACGCAAGCAAAATCAATCGGCACGGAAATATTTGACATGAAGCGGCCAATCTAGCAAAAGTAGTCAGTGAAGATGTGAAATTTTTTTGAAGGGTGAAAAAAACTAAAAACTCAAATCGCTAATATAATTGGAAAAGTAATAGGAAATAAAACTCATTATGTTACAAAAAAAATAAAATCAGATAATTCTAATAAATGTTTATTGCAGGATAGAATTAAAATCAATTTGTATTGATTATGCAATCAATGGGAAGGTAATCAAATATTTTTTATTTAAGTAGGTACTTAACTAAAAAAGCTAAATAAATTTTTTAAATCCTTGCGTTGAGATTGTGAACAAATCCAATTGACGCTGAATCCATCAATAATTAATTGGCCCGATCAAGATTGGGTGGGGCAGATTAATCAGTACAGCCATAGTTTTTTCCTCCTGTTAAATGTGGTGTTGAACCTTTTGTATTTCCTTTTTTGTAAAAAATTATAAATTCCTTCCCTTGCTATTTAAACTAATTGTTATTTTCTTTTAGGCAATATGGAACCAGACAATTGGCTATGGCACATGTACGACACAGTGAAGGGTTCTGATTGGCTCGGAGATCAGGTAAAAATTATGGTTTTATTAATTTTTATCCATTGCAAAATGTATGAACAAATTTCAATCACATAATGCTTTGTTTAATTCAAATTTTTTTTTATCAGGATGCTATTCACTACATGACCAGAGAAGCACCAATGGCTGTTATCGAACTGGAAAACTACGGAGTTCCCTTCTCTAGAACGAATGATGGTAAAATTTACCAAAGAGCGTTTGGAGGACAGTCACTTAATTTTGGTAAAGGTGGTCAAGCTCACAGGTGTTGTGCCGTAGCTGACAGGTAATTTAACATGCATCATTGCTGTTATTCATATCTCTAGTTCCCTCAAATATACATAAATGACAGATTTATGTCAGTTTTCAATTTTTGGTAATTTGGATTATTGATAAGATGTTCTTTACTTTCAAATTTATCTTTCATTCCATGTGGATACATAAATCATAGCACTTAATCACAATTATTTATTTATTTATTTAATATTCATGGAAGACAAGAAGCATAGAAAACATTGATATAATATAGATGGCCAATTACAGGTCTCCACATTTATGTTATTTATTCTCATAACGAGAATCAATTGAATTTTTTTATCGTCAACAGCTACGGCTGTTATCTGCTTATATTACTTCCACTAATATTGACATACTTATTGTGAACTGTCAGCACAAATACGTAACACGTGCCCCCTATAAAGCAATAATCATATACATATTTTATTTATCTTTGGAGTACATTAACTAATCGAAACACCTATTTATCACAGTCATGTTATCTGAATAATTAATTTGCAAATTATTATGTCAGAAATTACATCTGATTCAATTTACTAATGTCAGTTTCCATAGACCAAATGAGGTACACATTTGCACATAATGGAGCTATACTACCCTAAATAGAAAAAAGCAATAATTTAATGTAAGAAAATTTAATCCGGCCATATTACATGATCTTAGTGAGGAATACTGAATCACAGTAAAAGTATGAAAAACTAGACTGCTTGGGAATTGAAGATTTACAGAATCTGTTACACAAATAGGTTTACGGTGATTCCATTTACATTGAATAAGTATAATGCCTTTTTTTCTAACAATGAAGTGATGGTCTTTATATTATTATATTAAATAAAAAATATAATTTTTATAGAAAAATACATAAATAATTGACAAAAGCTATAGGAGAAATTAAGAAGTGCTGTGTATTTCTGGGGTCCAGATTTTTGTACTTTTATTGTATTGTCTAGCCGTAGATCCGTGAAAAATTACGGGACATAATAATTGCAGGATTTTGAAACTGAATATTCATGAATAGAAAACTATTTATTTTTTTAAACTAACTATTCGCTTAAACCTAAAACTAAATATAATAAAATAAAAATGTCAAGACTGCGTAATTTTGACCTTTGCGTGTTGCTTTAGCCGCATGCTGGTTGCGTGTCACACTCTAATTATCTTAAGTTTTAATTCCGGCAAGTTATGAATTTACAGACCAACAGACAGAAAGACAGACAACGATATTATTATATTTAGATGTGTAGTAACAAACAGTAGACTTTTATCAGTGGCACTATATAAAGTTGACAAATTAAATCTTATACATACATATATTGAAAGAGAAAAGATTGACCTGGATGAAATGTATAAGGTTTAAATTTATCATAAAGAGGAATGTGAAAAAACAAAGTTATAAAAAAAATGTAATACAAATTTTTATATTTGAAGGAATTTTTTTTGAGAAACATGATTTTGTTTTAATTATTTTGAGAAATAGCATATGGGTATACAATAATGAAAAAAGAAATTTCGTATTTTTAATGTTTTAAATTTAAATATTACCTAATTAACATGTTTTTAATAAAAAAACTAATTTTTAAATAGTAGTTGAAGCCTCAAAGCTTGGGAGCAAATACAATATACAGTAAAAGCTCTTTAATACGAAATTCAGGGGACCGAAATGCAACAAAAAAATTCGAATTTCGAATTAGGGAAGTAGAATTAGTAGGAAGTTTTTAAACCATCAACACACTTTCTAAACATTTCCAAGTGTACAAACAAATGCATTTTTTAACATGTATTTTTATACACATTTATTTGGCCAATATTGCATTCATTTTTGTCAGTTGTTTCAATAAAATTAAAATAATTTACTTTGATATGTGATCTTGAGACATCAATTCAATTTTAAAACAGAAAAAATGAAAACAGCAAATATTGTACATCACTTCACTGCGCTTTTCAATTTTGGCGCGATTTTTTAGAATTGTTGAAATTGGAAATACCGAAAAGTCGAATTGGAGATACCATATTTTACGCAATCTTGCCCTTATTTCTCAATTTTTCTGTCCACGTCTTTAATCAAATCCATTTTCATAGAAATAGTTAAAGTTTTGTACGCGCTGCGAACTGACGCCATTTTAATTTGAAACGAAACACTGTCAAAATAAAATCCGAAAATAACTAAAATCTAACACGTGAACGTAATAAAATGTCTAATATTCTTCACACTTATCAAATAACAAAAAATATATTAAAATCGTAAATGAAGAGACTAAAATATCGAAAGTTTTCACGGAAATCACAGATAAAAGCACAAAAAAAAAGTCAATGACATAATGTTTTCACGCGATATATTTTCAATCTTAATAAAACACAAAGATGTAACAATTTAAAACTCCAAAACTGGCGACAAAACTTCAACTAATCTCGTCTTTTGGCGGGATATCATAAAACAGCAGTCATAAGGGTACGCGCGCACTAGCGTTTTTTCGCCGCGCGGCGAAAACAGCAGGCACACGCACTACGGCATAATGCCGCTAATCATTTACCGGCAGTTCTTTAAAATATTTGGTGAATTTAACGAAAAATTCTTCCAATATTATCGAATGAATAAAGAATGTTTTTATGAACTTTTAAAACTAGTTGGACCTTCTATCACATATAAAAATACTCCATTCAGAAATGTTTAATGTTTCTATCACTATATTCTTTTGAAGTGATATCATACAATGGTGGTCTTCTTTCAACTTTCGTAATTAGCATTTCAATATTAAAATCTTCATCTAGATCAGCAGAATTATTGCTTGTAGCCCATTGTTCTTTCACATAAAATATATGGTACAGCGAAACAGCGCGTAGCGCGCGCGGTCATGACTTTAAAAAGATGCGTTTTTTGCCGCTGACCGCCGCGCCGCAAGAGAGGTGTAACATTTCACCGATTTTTCGCCGCTGCCTTATTTTGCCGCTAAGTGCGCGCACTACGATTCAAAAGCCTTTGTTACAACACTGCGAAAAAACGCTAGTGCGCGCGTACCCTTAAACAGCCTTACCCTGTGCGCGCGGCCACCGGCCGGTTGGGGATGTTTTATGACTTTTATTACTGTCATATAGATGATCAAAGGCCTGTGAGCGGTCATTTCCGTCAGCGCGGGTATAAAATACTAGCAAATGGTGAGAAAATGTTAAAATTTACACAAATGACTTTTGTGTCAAATTTCATAATTTTGTCTGAATTTTTTTTCGTATTTGGAATTAGCCATTTTTTCGAATTATAGGAAGCATTTTGTATGAAAATTCATTTGAGGGGGAAAAAATATCATTAAATTTTTCGAATTATACCGAATTTCGAATTATAGTTGTTTGTATTAACGAGCTTTTACTGTATTGTTCAAAATCATCTCTAAATTAATAAAAAGCATTTTAAAGTCATAAAACACATGATTTCTTTCAAATTAAAATTTTTATTACTTTATTAATATTGAAAATTTCTTAATTATTTTAGTACAGTTTTATCACCATAATGTTAGCTTTAAAATTGTGAGAAAATATATACTGCGTACATATAAATATTCCGTAACCGAGGGTGGTTTCTAAGACATTTCTAAACAACGGGTTGGGAAAAATCCAAAGAAAATGCATTAAATCTCTGACATATTGACAGGGCCTAAGTGATCTGTTTGATACATATGACAAGAGACTCAAAAAGTTCCAAGAAAATTTTCCAAAAAATATAAAAAATTACAGAGCTAATGACATTATAAAATAGTTGGTAACACACTGGACACCCCCCTTATACTTTCTCAAATATACTTAAACATCACTGTCTGATCAATGAGATCTCAAAGCCTATTTCACACCATGTTTTATAATACTGCTCTTCTACTTTCTCAAATATACTTAAACATCACTGACTGATCAATGAGATCTCAAAGCCTATTTCACACCATGTTTTATAATACCGCTCTTCTACCTGGATCGATTAATTACTACAGAGAGATGTCATCCGGCGAACGTAACCTTAGTATATTCTTCATGTTTCAGACTAAGTTCGAAACAGAATCATATTGCATAGTTAACAATCATTTGAATGTACGGTACATGCTTACCATAAACAAAATATGCATTATTCAGTTATACTCTTGGAACCCATACACTCTGTACTTGTATTGTGATTGGTGAACTTATGAAATACCTCTTTATTTTATTTTCTACTTCTCAGCCGTAAAAATCGTATTCTGTAACAAAATGTATTCCTCTAATTGTCATAAAATGTTTTTTACATTGTACTTTAATGTCACATTAGGACTATCTATCAGTGTCATCAACGACATGTTGATAATTTGTGTGTTCGAAAATAAAACAACATGACAAAAATTTTACACTCCCATTTGCCGTTAGTGGATTGCCTCTAACTTATATTTTCTTTCAGAACTGGTCACTCGATGTTGCACACTCTCTATGGTCAGTCCCTGAAATACAACTGCAACTGTTTCATCGAATACTTTGCTCTCGACATCATCATGGAGGATGGGCAATGCAAGGGGGTGATTGCACTGTGTCTAGAAGATGGAACGCTACATAGGTTGAGTATGATCATTATCTAACGTAATTAGTTTTCCAAAGATTAATTAATAATTCCTTGAGTAATTCAATTACATACTAACAAAATGAATGCTTCACAAATGATGTGTGCATTGTAGTTTTGCCACTACCAGTTTAAAAAAATAACCAAATTATATCGAGGGTAGAAAGCCAAAAGGGCATTAGTGATTATTTAGAACTTTACAGATGAGCAAAAGAATGTCTGTCAATCTGATTTTGTCAATATTTTTGATTTTTTTTTAAATACATGTTTAAATAAAAGTCATGCTTCTTATTCTCACTGCACGCGCCTGGTGTTTTGGATAAACAAATATGGAAATCGTTAAATAATAAAAAAAAATATTGATAAAATCAGATTGACAGAACTTTTGCTCTCCTGTAAAGTTAGAAATAATCACTAACACCCTTTTGGCTTTCCACTCTCAATTTGTATTTTTTTTTTTTAAAGAAACGAGGTGTTGAGTATGAGTAATATTATACGTACATTATTTAATATTCGAGTCACTTTAAAAAGAAAACAAATCGATATTTATATTTTCTTCAGTCAATTTTATTTTTTCTGCAGGCAAGTATATTTTTGACATTTAATTTCTAGGTTAGAATGTACCTAAATTTAAATTTGGAAATTTGCCAAACTCGAACGCGTACACGGCGACATATCTTTATTATTGTTGCTTCAAAAACTTTGCATGCAGTGCGCAACATCTTCATTGCAGTTTCAAAAAATAACAAAATCGTATGAAAAGCAGCAGGCAATGGGCGATAGCCAAAATTGATTATGCTTTAAAACATCGGCAGTTTAATTTTGGATACCATTTACTTGCAAAACAGCTTTTAAGGCGTTTGTGTTTAAATTTTATAATCGTAAAAGATTTGGATTAATAATGAATAATAATATCTCGTGTATGTTTTCATTGGGTTCACGGAAATCACAACCAATGACATCAACTTCGTATGTAGCTTGTCCATGGTTCTTTACAGTCATAAAATCCCTACACCAAAAGTATGAAATGGGAATTAAATTGTCACACCTTGTGTACCTACATATAGAATTATTATGATTTTTCTAAGACACGAATATACACTTTAAATGCATGTTCATTTTAGTTGAGGTATGATGAGTTTTATGTTAAGAACTCTTATTAAAATTTTAAGGTTACTTAATAATTATGATCATTCAATTGTACTTTCTTTAATTCCATGCAAACCAACTTTATTCACAAGAAAGCATCCAACATTTCAATTCTGACTTATCATTTTTTTTACAAACATGACATTAGTTTTGCATTAAAAACCAATCGTAATATATTTCTCAGGTTCCAAGCGAAAAATACCGTGATAGCCACTGGTGGAGCTGGTCGAGCATATTTCTCCTGCACGTCCGCTCACACCTGCACGGGTGATGGCTCTGCCATGATCAGTCGGGCCGGCCTTCAGAATCAAGACATGGAGTTTGTGCAGTTCCATCCGACTGGTAAACCAAATCTCTGTTTCTTTTGTTTGATATAATGCGGATTTTACAATATTTTGGATCTAGAATGTTGTAAAATAGAGGGAAGTGTAAAATGAGGGTCCAAAACAACAAAATTCGGGCTTGTAAGAGGTTCAGTATCCTCAATATTCCTTTATGGTGTGGAATCGTGGACTTTAAAATATAAGAAAGACGGTGTATCAATGCCTTTAAGATGTGGTATTGGAGACACCTGTCGCGAATACCGTGGACAGTGAGACGCACACATGTCTCTGTACTACAAGAGCTAAAAATCAAGGAATGACTCTCAACCACATATTTGTCTAAGACGATGCCTCCAATTTTTTGGATATCTGGCTAGAAGAAATGATGGCTTGTGGTGGGCCACGTTGAAGGGCCAGGATCGAAGATAAGAAAAGAGGAAGATGAAGATCCCCCACTCTTCGGACTGATGAAGTGAAAAAGCTACAGGCACATCTCTGGTGAAAGTGCTGAGATCTTCATGTATGCTAGGAAAGATATAGGAGAATAGGTACGAAAGCAGAGGTCATGAAGATCACTATCCTCAGTCATATATTCTATATTTATTTATTATTAATGCATATAGTTATTAAGCTTTATCTTCTTGAAACTAAACAAAAACGATAATCAATTTTTTTTTTAAATACTAGTAAAAATAAAATCATAATTATGAGGTCACTGAGCAAGCAATATTTTGTTGACAAATAAATGCCTTGTAAGTTTATAACATTTTAAAACTACATTGATTTGAAATTTAATGAAATCATTTCACAATTCATATTATTAAATTAATAACAGATATAATATATGCATAGAACACATTATGACAAAGATATTTTGTAACAGGAATCTACGGTGCTGGCTGCCTAATCACCGAGGGCTGCCGTGGTGAAGGAGGATTCTTGGTGAATGGTGAGGGAGAGAGGTTTATGGAACGATATGCTCCAGTGGCCAAGGATCTCGCGTCCCGGGATGTAGTATCCAGAGCTATGACTATTGAAATTATGGAAGGTGATACTTGCATCAATTTTTTTTTTCAATACAGTAAAACCCCGATAATTTCGAAATTCACCATAATTTGAAATTTTTCATACCCAAGTCCCAAAACATTAATTTCATAGTAGATTAACCCTGATAATTCAAAAACCTGATAATTCGTAATTCAAAATAATTTTAGCCTCTTGCGTCATAAATCAATACATTTTAGTTTACATAATTTGAAATTTGAAAAAAATATTTTGATATTTTTCTCAAGTGAGAATAACAAATATGTCAATATCGGGAAATTGAGTAATAGAAATGAGTGGATCTTTTTATTAGCATAATAAATATTGCGTTTTTAAAATGATTTCTTGAAATGTGCAAAAATACAGACATTTTTCACAAAATCAATGGCCTTTTTCATTAGTTTTACAATTTTAGGCGAATTTCACAATCGCAATTTTTTTTATTTGTTTCTTGAGTTTCGAATTAATAGGATTCTGCATAATTCGAAATGTTTTTTGGGTTCCTTGAATTTTTAATTAATGAGGTTCTTCTATAATTGTTTTTGAACAATTAAATAAATTACACACATCTTTAGTCTTTTGCACCATTTGATCTTATATTTTGATCTCTTTAGGTCGTGGGTGCGGTCCACTGAAAGATCATGTCCACCTGCAGCTTCACCACCTCCCAGCTGAACAGCTGCACGCCCGTTTGCCCGGCATATCTGAGACAGCCATGATTTTCGCAGGAGTGGATGTGACGCGGGATCCTATTCCTGTGCTTCCCACTGTGCATTACAACATGGGTGGCATCCCCACCAACTACAAAGGACAGGTATGTTATAATACCTGAGCCGCTAATAAATGCAGGCACGCTTTCATCTGAATAAGACATATCAACATCCGGCATGCCGCGAATGTTAATATCCTTCAATGTCGAGGAATTTTTTAGGGTTTCAGCGATGTTGTAAATTTGCTGCAGCATAAGATGTAGGGCTTGTATACACGCTTGAAACATTGTGAATTCTCGTTCTAGTTTATTACTGCTTAATTTTTTGTCTTTAGCAGTAGATTGTGGGTTGCCATGCCTCTTTTTAAACCATGTCTACCATCCAGAAGATGCGCTAAAATCAGTCAGGAACTTTAACTTGTCATAAAATATTTTGCTTTGACTGCATATTAAAATTGTGAAACTTTATTTGTATACTGCGGCAGCCCTGGCAGTTGACGGCAGGTAACGTCGCCGCTAAGTGCTATTTAGTAAAAAAAAAATCTATTTTAAATTTTTGCAAGGTTTTTATCATTTTATTTTATTTCTATTAAAGCAAATGTATTTTACATAATCAATATAAATTACTGTAATGATAGTTCAGCTTTTTGGGGAGAAAAAAAGTCAGATATTGAAAAAAGAATGCAAACTTTGATACTGCATAAACTTTGATATGCATGATCTCCATAACTATTGATATAAAGTCATGGTACCTTGATAATTTTCATCTCATTATCAAGACAGTTATCTACCTGTTCTTAGGTTTTCACGGCCGTTCAGAATCTTCTGTGTATAGTTTTCTGGGATATTCTGCTGTGTATATGTGACCTCTCTGGCCAGAGAGATCACTTATACACAGCAGAATATCCCAGAAAACTACACAGAAATAATCCACCTTTTTTCACCAAGTTTTTGCTACTATCTATGAAACACCCTTTATACACACTTCAATCAATATAAACAAATGCGTAAATAAATGGCTGTTAGCGAGCACTCGGTCATTCTTTTATAATAAAAATATTTTAATAACATGTTTAGGTGGTGAATCACAAAAATGGTGAAGATAAAATAGTCCCTGGACTTTATGCCTGCGGTGAGGCGGCCTCTACTTCGGTCCATGGAGCCAATAGACTCGGGGCCAACTCACTTCTGGATCTGGTAGTCTTTGGCAGGGCCTGCGCTCTGACCATCGCCGAGGAGAACAAGCCGGGCGACAAGATGGCACCTTTCAAAGAAGTGGGTATTAAAAATAATATATATAATATCATAAGTTAAGAACGGAATATTATTTATTATTATAGGATTAACAGTATACTGTACCATCTCTATTTTTCTAATTAAGTTGAGCGCTTTTGCTATAAAAATGGGGCTAACGTGGTGTCTTGGAATGAAAATGGAGAAATTTCATGATGTAGGCAATACTATATTTAACTTAATGGAATTAAAATATAGATCAAAACTAATAAACCAGTGAAAAAATTGTTTAAACCTGTCAATAAATAACAGAAAAAGAATATTAAAAAGTTAGTGTATTTTAGCGCGGAATGATTGACCCCCAACACGCCTGTGGTGTCATGCGTCCGAATTGCCAGATGGAACAAAATTATTCATGCAAATTTAAAATTCTAATACCTTGTTGATTTTTGAGATATCTTAATTTTACTTTCAGACTTGTTCAATTTTACTCAAATAATCATTTTCATTCATTGAAAAAATAATAATAGGAAACTTCTCCATTGTCCAAACAAGTTTTGCATAACATTTAACTTATCTCTTTGTTAGTTCACAAAATGCACAAATATTAATTTCAAGATAATCTGACACTACTGAGTCATTAATTGCCTATTGTATTTTGTATAGCCAACTGATATACCTACACACATTAAGTCGTTTTTTGAGGATGAGACAATGAGGGACAAAAAAATGTCACAAATTTTAAAAAAAAAATTGTATTAAGGGGTTACACCATCTTGAGGCTTCAAAAAATACATTCAAATTTTAAAAAAGTTGACTTAACTACTACACACAACGTTTTAAAAAATAAAAATGGATAATTTCTATAGCGCCATTTTCGTAAAAAAATTACCTCAACTCACACATTACTAACATTATTTATGGCATACATTTGTTAATATCTTTCATCAACAAATTATTTTTAAAATTTCAAAATGGAAGAGTTATGTGTAGGTCCCAGCATTTGGAGATAATCATATTGCCAGAGTTTGAAAAAATTAAAGTTTTAATTATTTTATTGTTAAATGATGAAATAAATGTCTATGATGTAGCGTATCACAAAAAAATAGATTTTTTTTGTGCAAAAATGACCTCAGTTTGAAAATATTTTTTTTTAGTTTTTGATAATGTTATTAGTAAGATGTAAATGGTAAAATTTGAACAAAAGATGCTTAAAAGTTTTGTAAATATCATCTCCAAGAGTCTTAAAAAAAATCTTTCGAAAAACCCAAAAAATAATGTAATTTTGTGACATTTTGAATGAAAAAATGTTTATGAATGAATGATAATTCGAATTATTCTTAGAAGAGCGTCCTATCACTACAGAGGTGGAGGCCGAATTGATTATTTCTTCCGCATTCGTAAATTATGTGCACTTTGTTGTGGAATGTTCACTTCTTCTACGATAGAGGTCGCCAGTATGCAATATATACTAATTACATCTTCGAGCTTTTCTGCGACGTCTCTTAGAGGTGATATCAAAGTCATGAGATGATTCCACCTTTAAGGGGTTATATACAGTCAGGAGGCCCAAAAAAAGCGATTTTTCAAGATTTTTTTCTGAGAAGACTTTTAAATTTATTAATGTGAAAATTTGTACACATATTATGGTTACTTTTAACTGTATTTTAACATTTTTGTATTTGTAAAATAATAATTTTGAACGCTGCTATAGCTGATCTCCAGGAGCTTCTCTCAAAAAAGGCATCTTGCGGTGACAACAATATCTCTGGACTGGATCATCGAAAATGAAAAAACCAAACGGATTTCGTCAAAGTATTGTATTATCTTATAATTAATCGAAGGAATAAGCAAAATAATTTTTTTTGACAAAATGGCTACTTCTCAAAAAAAAAAAAAAAGATTTTTCACCAAAATTTTGGCCTTAAATTGTTTGTAAAAAAAAATATATTTATCAGCAAGAAAAAACCTTCGATTAATTACTAAAAAATATACTTAATAAGCTTGTGTTAAAATTTGAGACTGATCGGTTGAGCCGTTTCCGAGAAATCTTTGTCACCGATCTTAAAGAGACAGTTTTGAGAAAAACGGCTTTAATGTTTCAAAAGCGCTTTATATATAGTAAAAAACATTTTTTTCAACTTACATCTAGTCGTCTATTCCAGGGCCATACTTTCACTTTAGTCATCTGAATACATTAGCAGGGAATATTTACAATGGGCAGGTAAATAAAAGGTACATCGCTTACAATAGGTAGTTAAAAATAAAAGGGACTGCTCTCTGGGTGAGCGCTGGCTCTCCGGCCTCGCGAACGATTACAAATATGCATGTAACTTTGAAAATAATTGCTGGATTGAATTGAAATTTTCTGTGTGTTTACTTAAATATGTGTACATTACGAAATTTTAATAAAAAAAAAATCAATTTTTTGAAAATTCTAACTGTATATAATCCCTTAAGAGACGTCGTAGAAAAGCCCCTTAGATGTAATTAGTACGTATTGCACACTGGCGACCTCTATCGTAGAAGAAGTGAACACTCCACAACAAAGTGCATATAATTTACGACCTTGGAAAAAATAATCAATTCAGCCTCCACCCCCACGGTGATAGGACGCTCTCCTGATGACTCTAGATAAGACTTCAGCGAAGCGTCGACATTTGCTTCTCAGTGAAATATACGGTTCATATAAAATATCCCTTTTATTTAACACATAAATATGTCCAACGACAGTAATATTATATATACTGTAATAATTATTATAACTCTTAAATTATTCTTATAACTTTAAGACAAAGCAAAAAAAAATTTTTTTTTGACAATGCAAAGGTGGTGTAACCCCATAATTAATATTTGTGTAATGTCATCTGGCAGAATGCCGGCGAAGAAAGTGTGGCTAACCTGGACAAGATTAGATATGCCAAGGGATCTATTGGCACAGCTGACCTGAGACTGAAGATGCAGAAGACGATGCACAAACACGCTGCTGTATTCAGAGATGCAACCTTACTTGAAGAAGGTGTGTTACCATCTAATTTAAATTTATTTTTGAAAATGGTTTTTATTTAGCTAGTCTATATAATCTAATTTCTTTACCACAAGTCTTTTATTTATTTTGAAGGAATAACAAATATTGTTGGGATATGGAGGGCTGGCCAAGATTATGTAAGATAGATGTTATGCTAAGGGAAAAAGATGCTGTCGATATAAATATGACATTCAGAATTACTGCACTGAATATAAATGTAACATATTCATGTGTCTCATCAGATCGGTAGAGAGTAATTTATACTCTGCAAGTCATTGTTGCATTCCTAGCACACCACAAAAAAAAAAATATCCGGAGCATATGAATTTTTATATGTAATACCATCTGGAGACACTGAAGGTACTATGCAGGTACACTATTTACATTGCTAAAGCCACAGCAACAATATTATCAAGCTCTCTTGCGGTATGGAAAATTTTGCCTAAATATGAATTTATAAGTTAAAGATGTAAGGATGCAACATATTCCTGTTACATCTAAAAAGAATTCCAAGTGACTAACTTACCACAGGTAGGGAGAAGAAAATAGCACACTTCATAAAACTTCCCATGCACACTGTTGAAGCTTCTTACGGGACCATCTACTTCATCCTCACACCTCAGGTCTTTCACGGCCACCCTCTCTTCCTGATGCCTTCAATGCTCATTTCATATGTTCCACAAACCCAAACTGACTCAACAATCCTTTCTTAATTCTATTTACAATACTATAAACAAATTTACAATCGCCCCCAATTTGTTGATTCTTCACCTTATTGTGTGTAGATTTTCTACACATATCTGAGCGACTGCATTTCCACTCCATTCTTTCTTTTGTTTGTTGTTTTTTCTTGCTGATTCCAAACTTCACATCCATTCATCGGGGTTGGTATCAAAATTCTATTATTTATCGCTAGTCTTGCGTTAGATGAGAAATTCCTATTATCAGAGCATCATTCACTTTATTTTCCTCAGTCAACCGTCCTTTCAATGTCTTTCTGAGCTTTATTGTTCCTGGTAAACATTCTCCCCAAATACAATTTTCAATGCTCTTGAATATCATCACTTTGGATTTGCTAACATTCATCAGAAGAAGTTCACTCTCCATGCATACATTGGACGTCCTTGCTACCAGGTGCTGAAGATCTGCATGTAGGAAGCAGGATATACCCGGAACACTCATTCTCACTCCTACTTCCAATTCTTTCATGCATTATCCAGGTACAAGTGGGACAGCCGTGGTAACGTATGCACGTAGGCATCTTCAATTTTCTATTTAAAAAGAAAAATCGATAATTAAAGAGATAGTGTTGTGGTCCTTCGTATAGTGGTGGATTCTGCACATCCGTCTACGAAACCGCCACAGTATCCACCCGAACCAACTATTGTCAGCACCAGGTCCATAAAGGCAAGTGTGGGGCTAAGGCCACCAGGGTATATTTCATTTGTACTCGCCCTAGTGTACGCCGTCTCAGCTTCTGGGGGAACTCCACAGGGATGAACTAATAAAAAGAACTTACTTCAACAAGAGTAGTGTATTCAATGCTGTTACAATTCAAGTGTATGGATTAGTAGAAGTCATTACATCGCGAGCTTTCGTTAGTATTATGATACGCGCAGATTTATGCTATTCGTTGTGAGACACACTCCCGGAAACTATCTAGCGCGGAGCAATGTTTAGACGAGTGTGAACCGAAGCTCTGGACTGGGCCGCTCGTGGGAAGAAAATGTCAAAAAGCCAAAAATTATAATATTTGTACACAAACATTTTTTTTTTGTGAGCAAAATTTCAGTTTTTCAGTTATATTCAGTTTGGTATAGGTCTTTTCATATAAGCTTGCAATTGAGTTAGTGTGGGTACAGTGCGCAGTACATGCATTGTTTTGTTGTGTTAAGTTTACAGATACGAGAGGGGCGTATCCGTAAACTTAACACAACGAAACAATGCACGTAATTCGCCTGTACCCACACTAACTCAATGCAAGCTTATATGTAAAGACCGATATATTAGTTGTAGGATTGGATATTGAACACATATTTAATTTCAGGGTGTAAAAAGATGAAAGAAGTGTACGCTGATATCCACGATGTGAAAGTATCTGACACATCCATGATCTGGAACTCGGATCTGGTGGAGACCCTTGAGCTTCAAAACTTAATGCTGTGTGCGCGGCAGATTATTGAGGGAGCTGCCGCCAGGAAGGAGAGCCGAGGAGCTCACGCCAGAGATGACTTCAAGCTGAGATCTGATGAGTTTGACTACACAAAACCCTTAGAAGGACAGGTAATTTACAATTTAAACACCCTATTTCTAAAGAATTACAAATTAAAAATGACAAAATATGCAACCTGGAAAGGAAAGAGAAATATTATTAATTTTCAATTTTAACCGGTCGGTGCCGGAGCGCAGATCTGCACGAAAACTTTTGTACCCTCTATGTGCCGGAGCAAAAGCTTTTAAAGTTTATCATTGGTTGTATCTCAAGTTTTTGAATGAATGAACGAGTTCTATTTGTTAAGTAACCTCATTTGCTGCATAAATCGGACAAAAAAATATATTTATAATGAAAATATTGAAATACAATATCTTTAATGTTATTGCTTCCATGGTTTTATTCGATAAACATGTGCGTACATTTCTGACAGTAAATTTCGTTACTTATTTTCATAATTAATGAATAAGTAATTATTGTATAAGTAATTATTGAAATATAAGTAATTATTGAAGTCTGTATACATATTGAGAAACCAGAAACTGCAACCTCTTAGCGATTATTTTGATTGATTTTTACATTAATATAATCATCACAAAAAAGTGTCTAAAAAACAGCAATCGTGCGCAAAATTGCACGGCAGACAGAGTACATTCCGCGTTACGTACGGCCGGCATCCAAACGGTTAAAGTATTATGTACTGCATAGTCAGAGAAAAGTTATTGTTAAGTTAAAAGGCGGAATCGAAAGTTAAAGTCAAATGAAGATTGAATAAGCCTCCTATTCAAATTTTTTTAATTTTTTTTTTTTCATTTAAATTATTTTTTTTACAAGGTAGTGACATTTACTTATGAATGTATATTTCTCTATTCAAATTTTTTTTATTTTATTTTTTTCATTTAAATTATTTTTTTTTACAAGATAGTGACATTTACTTATGAATGTATATTTCTCTACTACATGAGTGTCATAAACTCGTGTGTAGTAGAGGAGTGTCATTACATTATCCATTTAAAAATACAAATACATATATATAGCAGTGGCGTGCAGCGCATACAAGCAAAAAAGCTGTGCATTAGTAAAGATTCTGGGAAACAAATATTAATTAAATAATCATTATATTAAGAAAAAGTTGATTTAAAATTCTAGCCGTAATTCGTCCTACGGCTTTTTTTTTCCTAGAAGTTTTACTTCCGACTTTTCTGTACCTAACTTCATGTCAATTCTTCATTTATTTCGCCAACCAATTTGTTCCATAGATATAATCAAGTCGAGAAAAAAAATGTGTATTTTTAAGGCTGCGAGTTTTGTGTAATAGACGAGTAAATTTAGCGTACTTCTTCGAAAGGTCCTATGCCAGGTGAGAATACGCGCACGTAATTACAGAAATGTTATTTTTTACAAATTCCACTCAAAACTTTCGGTGTAAATTCTACGTCTTTTCTATGGTGAATGTAAATACAAATACCATCTGTCATATCATAAAATGTTTGATTTATTTTTGTGAAAAGAAACACATATCTGAAATTAGTATTGTTCCCGATTTCATTATATATAAATCGTCTTCGAAATATTTTGAAATTTTTTGCCATATTAGCTATACCTATATAAAATATGTATTTGTTTAGGAAATATTGTTTACAATACTTATTTTATAGTGCAGTTATTTTTGTGGATTGAAGCTACTCAAAATAGTTCATTATATATAGTTAAAAAAAAAATTAAAATGTAAGTGAGTAATAATTAAAGTAATAAAAAATTTTATAATATTAGGTCCTTACATATGAAATTGACGTTTTGCCGTACTGGCAAATTTGATCTCAAATATCTTCTCTTTGGTTAGGAATTCCAAATCCAAATTTATACAACTATTTACTCATGTATTTGTGTTTTGAAAATTATAATTCATTTGTTTTTTCCTCAATTGTTTTTTTCTTTGCGTCACTCAGTTTACAAAATGAAAAACTTGAAATATCGCGTTATTTACGAGTACGAGTTCCACCGTGGCACCAGTACTGCAGAAAAGGCTCGAAGGATTAATGATGTGTATGGCGACGGTGCCGCAAAAGAAAACACAGTGCGTTTTTGGTTCCAACGTTTTCGTTCTGGAAATTTCGACCTGCAGAACAAGCCCCGTGGACGGCCGAAGACCAAAGTTGATAATGAAGAATTGAAGGCTATTGTGGAAGCGGATCCATCGCAAACCACATCCGAGTTAGCTGCAGGCTGCGGTGTTAGTGATAAAACTGTTTTAATCCACTTGAAGCAAATTGGTAAGTGAAAAAGCTTGAAAGGTGGGTACCTCACGAATTGAGTGAAGCAAATCAACAAACGCGCGTTGACTGCTGCGTTGCATTACTCAACCGGCACAATAATGAAGGGATTTTAAATCGAATCATTACCTGTGATGAAAAGTGGCTCCTGTACGATAATCGGAAGCGCTCATCGCAATGGCTGAACCCTGCCGAACCAGCCAAACCATGCCCCAAGCGAAAATGGACTCCAAAAAAGTTACTTGTGAGCGTTTGGTGGACTAGTGCTGGTGTCGTTCACTACAGCTTTCTTAAATCTGGCCAGACGATTACGGCAGATTTCTATTGTCAGCAACTGCAAACCATGATGGAAAAGCTAGCTGCTAAACAACCGAGGCTGGTTAATCGCTCTAGGCCACTGCTGTTTCATGATAACGCTAGACCACACACTGCACAACAGACGGCTACCAAATTAGAGGAGGTTCAATTGGAATGTCCAAGACATCCACCGTACTCTCCGGACCTTGCCCCAACAGATTACCATTTTTTTCGAAATTTGGATAACTTCTTGCAAAGGAAAAAATTCAACTCCCATGGGGCAGTCCAAACCGCCTTCAAAGATTTTATTGATTCCCGTCCGAATGGTTTTTTTAGTAAAGGGATCGATGAACTACCTATGAGATGGCAAAAGTGCATAGATAGCAATGGTACATACTTTGATTAAATAAATATATTATAATAAAAAAAAATCGGCCTTATGTTCCTCCCATACTAAACGTCAATTTCATATGTAAGGACCTAATATTATAATAATATAAATAAAATAAAACATTAAAAAAAAGTAATAAGTAAGTAATAATAATAAATAAGTAAAAGGTACATATATAATAAAAATAAAAATTTAATCATTTCTGAAGGTATTTTTTCACATTTTTTTAAAATGATTTATAATTTTCTTCAGTCCTCATTTCAACAGGCAATTCGGTGAACCATTTCACACCTCTGATTACGGCCAAAACGTGATGAAATGGAAAAAATATTTCGATTTTTTCGGTAGAGAAAACAGCAAAATGTATGTGAATATCAAGTACTTCAGTAATAGAAACGTCGCGATCCTTGCATTAACAAAATAAATACATATTGCATTTTCAAAATGTTTCACAAAATCAACAGCTCTGTTCATGAGTTTTATGATTTTGGACGAATTTCGAAATTGCATCTCATTTTTTTTTGGTATTTTAAATTCCGAATTATCGGGGTTCTGCGTAATTCAAAATGTTTTTTTTTGGGTCCCTTGAATTTCGAATTAAGAAGGTCCTACTGTACATAATTTTACTGAAAACTTAAAATACAACTTACAAAATAATCTAATAATCTCTCAGCCAATCTCTCATATCTGCGCATTGCGATCCTTTGATTTGCTTCCACAGCGCGATCTACTTGTCTTCACTCTTCCAGATAGTGGCCCACATCTAATGCAACAAGTAACGTACCAATCATATCTCTGATTCGGTCTCTCTATACTGTGGTTGAAAGAATTTGCCAACTGGCAATAAACCCGCCATTATAATAGTATCTATTCAAAAAGTTAATACATAAATAGATAAAACATTTTTGGAGATTCAATTTCTTGCCAGTTTTATACTTACTACAGACCGATCAAATGATACCGTTTATTTTATATTCATTAACTCCGCACATTGTTGCGCACTCCGATCAGATTCTATTAGGCGGATGGTTTTTTATTTTATTAAAACACCTTGTATTGGGTCCTTACCTATGAAATTTCCATTTTCTAATACCGACTAATTGTAAGATTAATATCAATATGAAATTCCAAATTCAAATTAATGTCATATTAAAGATATGCCATTCCTTTTTCAAAATTAGTTATTCACTTATTTTCCAGCCATTTGTTTTTTTCTTTGTTATCGCTGCTTTTGCGACCATCGAGTAAGTGAAAATGGTTATTTTTATATATGAGTTCCATCATGGCATCAATGCTCACAGACGGCGCACAATGTCACCAACATGTATGGATCAGGTACCGCAATTGAACGCTGCGTTTTTGGTTTCATCACTTCCGCTCTGAAAATTTTGACCTCCAGTTTTGACGACTGGAAACTACCCACCTTACTTTCCAGACCTTGCACCGACTGATTTCCATTTTTTCGGAATTTGGATAACTTTTTACAAGGGAAAAATTTCAACTCTAATGAAGCGGTGAAAAACGCTTTTAAAGAATTCATAAATTCCTGTTCCCAGGATTTCTATAACAAAGGCATCAATGGCCAATACTTTGATTAGTTAAATACGGTTGATTCCGCTTAACGTGGACACACACAGATTTATCGAGACAGCCGATTATTTGGGCAGAATCCCAAGGAACAGGGACAATAAAGTAGATTATGTACTTTGGTTATCTGGGACACCATTCTGTTTAATTGAGACAGTGAATTAAAAATATTGAAATTGATTGAAGATAATTTACTCACTATTTCCTCATCAGCAAAAGATGTTAGCGCTAAAATTAACCTCCTACAAGCGATACAGTTTGTCGCTGATAGATGGCGAACCACCAAAGCCAACACATACGAAGTTGCTTTGCTGCTTCTGGCTTGCAAGAAAATTCTAGTAATACAGAAAATAAAGGTTTAATATAGTTCAAAAGTATGTACATGTTATTTTTTAATTTTACCTTAATCTTCACTTATTAGAGCCAGCTACTTATTTGGTACAAAATATTTATGCCCAATGTATCCATATTAAGTGGAATCGACTGTATATATATCATAAAAAAAGCTGTTAGAAAACGGCATTTTAATAGGTAAGGACCTAATATTTGAATTCCCTCCAATTAATGTCAAGGTTCTTTGTAGCTTTATTCCTCAATGTATCGGCGCTTTCAATAATAATATTTTATCTAATTGGACATTTTAACTGCTATCCTTTTTATATATATTTAAGCAAGAGTAACACTGATTGTACCTTATTGCAGACCAAAATACCATTCGAAAAACATTGGAGAAAGCACACCATCGCAAACGCGGATGTTAAGACAGGAGATGTGACCCTCTCCTACAGACCTGTCATCGACGAAACATTGGACCAGAACGAATGCAAGACGGTGCCACCTATCATCCGATCTTATTAAACTTAATTAATTACATTTTTTTTGTCATTATCATCACATCAATGGTCGCTATTTCACAATGAACGTGGTAAACCAACTATTAGCACATTCATCATATTGGGTAGCACATAGCTATATTATTGAATTTTGTTAGCGATATGTATCACAACAAATTTTATTAATTATTTATAGAATTTTATATTTATAACTACCTATCTCAGTAGACAATGACTGTAGACATCTTATTAAATGTTTGCCCCTCTCTCATTGAAAATATATATTTATTCTTTATTATTTTTAAATATATATTTATGTGAGATTTTTTCCAACTGTACAAGTTAAGTTCATAAAATCTACTAAGAAACAGCATCTCATAAAAATGTTTATGTAACTTAAAATCATACATTTGTTGTTGAGTTTAAGCTAGCCAAATTTACCTAACAGTTCAAAAATTATTTCAAATTGATATACTGATTCATTTCAGAATTTGTGTGAGTATTTAGTTTTCAATTTCAAAATATTATTGATTTACTCATCTCAATACAAACCAAAATGTTGTTTTTCTAATTAATGCTGCAAATTTATATCAACTTTCCAATTTACTTGAAACATAAATAAATGTAACTTTCCTGCAAATGTATATACTTTTTTATCACATATTCAGTACCACTCTTATTTCGTATTTCCAATTTATTTCACTCTGTAATTTATTCTCCCATCAAAGTAAATTGTGAATTACTAGTTTATTGTAAAATGTGTAATTGTTATCTTTTCTCAAATACCAGGCCTGTTCGTCTCAGAAATTGAGCCATCCGCCTGATTTTGCAGCGGCACTTACATATTTTATTGATTATTCAAAATTTAATGTGACAGTGTTAAAAATGCAATTTTTTTCACAATTTTAATAAAGTACTCATTAAAGCTGCGGTTACATTTAATTCAAAACAGCTATTCATTTTTATCTTATTTAGTAGTAACAAGATCAATTCATCACCGGGATTTTATAAAATAATTCCCATTTCACATTTTATTACGTAAGTACTCGAGACATTTTGTTGTGTTTGCACTGATTATTTTTAAGTTAACTTCTTGAGTTTAATGTGTACAATAGACTCTCGATTATCTATAGTAAAATCGGGAAAAAAGTTGATTATGAAAAAATAAGAAAAATATGAAATAAAAAATTAGCATATATGTACATATCCTTTTATTGAAATTTATTTAAAATATGACTGCAAAGAAGTTCTATTTTTCTTTTATTTACTTTTCTGTAAATAGCGCCACGCAGCTTCAGCAACATTAAGTTGTCAGCAACGGCAATTGTAGTCTTCCTCTTGCTCCAAGTTAAAATAATTATCAATTTAATGTGGTGAGCCATTCATACAGAGATCATATAGAGAGACCCATTCAAAAGTAAAAACTGCCAAATAAATATGACTTCTACATAACGATGCTTTTGCAATTTTGTCAGTTTATTTACCTTCAAATAAAATTTATACATTTTTTACCAGCACGATTAATCTGCAATTCCGGTTCATGCAATCCCAGATAATCGAAAGTATACTGTATTTTGATTACCTCTTTGTTTTAATTAAATTTTCAGTATTTACTCAAAATGATTATTTTAAAAATGTACTTAATTGCTTATCAAAAGCATCAGCCAAAATGCAATTGAATTGAAATTTATATTTATTATTATTTATTAGTTGATTGACTGACACATGCTCCTGCCACCAAAATGATAAACAATTTAGTTGGCATTTTCATTCATCACTTAGCACCTGATTTTGATCTGTATAAATATTAGGATAAATAATGTTGTTTAAATATTCAATCATATTTAAAACTGAAAAAAATATTGTTAATAAAGAGTTATTAACATTTTTCGTTTTGGAAGATTTAATGACTTAATTGATTTCATCAGGCTTCCTTCATAAAAATGTGTTTCTATGTCAATCACAAAACTATTGTACCTTTATATCAATAAACAAATTTATAAAACAATTGTTTTTTTCATTCCAATGTCTTTAAAAACTATCTGCTAAATGGCATTGCAATATATAAAATCTATATTACGATTGCTTCAAAAATGCAGCATGCAATGCATGGTATTGCCACTTTAATTGCACTGACATTATTAGTTTTAAAAATAACATGATTTATTTTAAGGTTTACAGATTACTTTAAAATACATTTATCTAGATATTATTTAATATTATGTATATATTATTTGACATTAGAATCACTTTAAGAAGACATAAATCGATATTTATATTTTCTTACATCAATTTCATTTTCTCTGCAGGCAAGTATATTTTGATGCTTGATTTCTTTGTTTTTTGAGGTTAGGATGTATCTATAGTAATAGTCGAGTAGCAGTTACTATTTTACAGCCGATAGTGAATTATGGACACCAGTGTCCACATAATGCATACTAAGAACCACCCAGCGAGCACCTATGGCCGCTCAGCGGTCAGCACAGCCGCCCGCAGTGCCTGGCGTTGTTTAGTAATTTCGTTGTCTGTCTGTCTGTCCCTGTAACTTCGTGTGACGTCCGTAATTTTGTTTGGATTCACGGTTAAAAGATGAAATTAAACGACCGGAGATGGGGCTTGAACCCTGGGCGAGCAAACTTCAATATGGAGACCTGTGGAAATTGCCATCATCGCGTGGGCGGGACTCTTAAAAATAAACTACATATAGAAGTTACCAAAGACGCGAACCAAAATAAAAAAATTATACAGCGCACAATATAATTTCTTCAATTACACTAAGTGCTTATAAACATTTTCTCTGCAATCAATAGCATCTCCTGCTTGATGTATTGTTAGTAGTGATGCAACGAATACTACTTTCACGGATACGAATATCAAACCTACTATTCAGCGAATACGAATACGAATAATTCAACAAGGTAATAAATAATACACCACTTCTTTTTTTACCAAGAGATTTAATAATTAAAATTTACCACCAGCAAATTTTTGTTCAAAAAGCACAACATTTGTAACATCAAAGGCGTGTTAGACGATTTCTTTTATCCATTTGTACATTCCCAAGGGTCGAAAATAATCTTTCTGAGGTGACAGTAGATGGCTTTAATGAAAAATACTTCTTGGCCAGTTTTTGACCATTTTATTTAATATAATTTGAAATTATTTTATAAGAGTTAACACTTTTACACACAACGGGAATAAAATGGAACGAACAAAACGTATTACAAATCAAAAACAACATGAAATGAGCACCTAACCATATTAATAGCCCAACGAAACTAGATGAAAAAACTCATGTTGTGCTGTGAAACAAGTAACAATTGACAACTTGAGAAGTCAACAAATTCATTGATTCAATGTTCGGGGGAATCCCTGATAATAGAGTACATAGGTGTGTTCGGATACACGGTGCACAGCCAAACCGTAATTTGCGTTGCGTTCAGTTATAAATAGTTTGTTTATAATATTCGTGATGATACATATTCGGCGAATACGAATATTCAGTAAATATCTACTATTCGGCAAATACGAATATTCATGTTCGTATGCGTTGCATCACTAATTGAGCCCTTGCCCGGAATAACGTTGTATCCAACACAAATGTCAATTTTGAGTTATTGATGGAGTTATGTTAAGTATGTTATTATGCATCGATTAAGGTAAATAATATCTCAAGAAAAAAATATTTAGGCTTCTGGCTGCATTTTAAAGTTATTGGTTTGTGGAATAACGTTGTATAGTGTTTCTCAAAATGGCGTCGCCGAGCGTCAATATCGTGGAGCGTGGTTTAATTCACATGAATAAAGGGAGAAAACGAACATCTAATGTTTTAAATTGGAAAGATATCAAAGCCAATAAGTTGAAGGATGCAGGAAAGGAGTTTTTATCCAGAAAAAATATTATCAAACCTGCAATTGACCCGCCAGAACATGTTTGTGGAATAACGTTGTATACGATTTGGCAGTTCTGATTGATATTGTGATTTCATATGTGACAATATTATTTTGTCGAACGTTAACCGATTTTACTCAATTGATTTATCCATATTGATATTTGAAATGCTTTTTGATAATAATGCTGGCTTTATAGTGCTCTTTATATCGTAACTTAATATAACACCGGTAAAAAAGTTTATTTAATTCCTCATTCTTTTTCGCTGGGTCGAGTTTGTGCCAAAAACGTTTAAATCCGGGATTTTTTCTCCACTTTAATATCAAGATAAATATTTAATCAGTATTCAGGTTACTGAATTACAATGAAATAAGTAATCATCTCGTCTTGTGTATTAAGAAATTGAATGTCCGACGCCGTATTCAGCGAACAGACGGAGATATGTAATAGTATGTACGAGAGACTTATCGTTCCGTAAAAGCTCTTTACCTACTAATGATCTCATCACAATCAGAGCTCAAACCTTCCACAAAGAATTAGAATCATGGACCTCCTATAGCTTTCTACCAACTATTTGTGGAAGGAGGGCAAGATTGGCTACCGTTTGGAAAAAAATCATGCAGTTAGGGAGCCTGGAACTAACTTCAATTTTTTCCAATCTACTGGCAATAAGACTGTTAAGCTCAAGGACCTCCATGACATTTGTGAATTCATGTTAGATGAGCACATGCTGCTTTTAAAAGGCATTATCAAGTAAAGCAGAATAAAAAAATCCATTTTGCGGAATAACGTTGTTTGTGAAAATTTCATATACGTTTTTCCACTGATTCAGCATGTTTTTTTACAATAGATTCAAATTTAACTGACTTTTCCCCCTATTTTATATTGAGATTAGTTAAGAATTATATATTTGTTATATTTAAAATATAAAATGTAATAAATTGTAACTGGTTTTGTTTTTTCAATTTTTCTCGGAATGAGAGAATTGTTGGATACAACGTTATTCCGGGCAAGGGCTCAATTAATACAGTATCTGGCTCCTACCCAAGGGACTCGGGTTCGATTCCCGGTACCGGAATTTTTTTTTCTCATTTTTTTCTTTTAATTTTTTTATAATATTAATTATACATATAATTATCTTGTCACATTAATTTTACGCGTGCACAATCGCCAGGGGTTGAAATCATTAACCTGTTAACCGGGCGGGACGTATTAATACTTCAAACGTAAACAATTTCTGGTACGGGGAGGACATATGAATATGTCCTTGAAATATATGTTGCGCCCTGGAACGGGTAGAATGTATATTTTCAAACATAGGTCATACATGTCTCGACATGAATTCAAGAAACGGAGAGAATCAGTATCATTTCGCTATTGAGAGTGGTGGATGTGTTCTGGGTGAGCAGTGACGGATACGTACTTATACTTACCTACCTATTTTCGTATTTTATATTATTTACTTATATTTTTTATATTTCCAACCTTTTTATTTTAGAATACATTTTTATAAGTATCCATCAAAATGACTGAAAGCGATATCAGCGATGACGAAATCAATGTACCAATCCATTTTTTTGTTGGTATTCTTTTCTATTTGTTTGTAATTTTGTATTTTTCTTTATACTTTATAAATAAATAAATGAAAAATATGTATTTCGTTGCCTTTTCATTCATTTTAAGCATAAATAAAAATAAAAAATAATATGAAATTAAGCCCCCCGGCCTGATGTACTGACACGTCCTAGTGAAAAAGTTCACGCCCGTTATATGTTGCCTAATTAAAAAGGGACTCGCCCGGTTAACAGGTTAACTGCCGGGAAAAGGGTGTTAAAATATTTTGATAAAAGTCGTTATTACTATTTCGTGAGTGGTCAGCTATAAATAAGTAAATATTCTTCAGGAACCGGCATTTTAATTGGCGTGACTTCTGATTTTTTAGTTTATTTGTTAATTAATTCTAGTACTGTAGTAAATTATAAGATTTCGTAAAAGACTAAGCGAAGTGATGTGCAGACATTTTTTATTTTTATTTCTGTGTGTTAACTCAACTTTGATTTATATATTTGAAATTACAAACAATTGAAATTTGAAAGTCATTATTTTGTGTTGAAACTGTGTGAAATTGTGTGAAAACTGAAAATAAACAGTGTTTGATATTGTTACCGAAACATTCTTCTCTTCAAGGTTGCCAAGAGAATTCTTCTTGATATTCATTCTTCTGGCATTCTGAGCACATGTTCAAGCCACCTCATTTGTGATTTTTCTATATGTAGGAGTAGGGGCTCCATGCCGAGTCTGTGCCTTATGTCGGCACTTCTCACTCTGTCCATCAGTGTAACTACCGCTACCCCCCTTAAAAAAACTCATCTTGGCAGCCTGGATACTTGCTCTCACTCTCTCTGTTAGGATCCAAATTTGATGGCCATGTATTAGAGTGAGCCTACATAGGTTTGAAAACTGTCAGTTTTGTCTTGGCACTAAGCTCGAATTTCCTTATCACCGCACTATACAGAGAACGTAGAACGCCGACCGCAGCTCCGATTCTTCTATCTATTTCACTTTCCTATCTACCTTGCTAGAAAATTGCACCCTAAGATGTTTGAATTATTCAACTTTCTTTAGCTGGGTGCCCTGTATGCTGATCGAGCATACAGGGGACTTAAATTGTTATTTTTAATAAATAATAATAATAATATTTGGATAATTTATATAGCGCCGTTTTCGCGAATACTCACCTCAAGGGCGCTTTACACAGAAAAATTATCTTACAAAACAACTTACTGCTAAAAAAGATAAAAACTTATTTACTATTACTTATTCACTAGGTGGCATGCAAGAAATGAAATTAAAATTGAATACTATAATAGTTGGGAGTGCCTGAAAGAATTAGGTGTTTTCGCAGAGTGCACAATAGATGTTTAGGGAAGGTTGGCGGGTTGTTGGAATGAAAGAATGATTGGTTATTGTTTATGTTTCTTTCTTCCCGGAGATAGACCCCGGAAACAAGTTAAGTTGTACAAGTAAGAAATTGGTAAATAATGAACAAAGAAACTCTGGTGTTACGTGGAGCAAGCGTATAATATATGCTCGTCATAGATACACAATGTTGACCTTGGAACCCGTGCACTCGTCGTAAACCTGTTAATATAGAAATCATTCCTTAAATTTATTCGATTTGAGATACCTAGTCTTTATATTATACTTAATATTATTTACAATTTATTTATCAATTTATTTATTTTTTATCATTAATTGTGTACTATGCAAAAACTTACATTTATTGATTTGCGATGTATATTTATGTAAAATAATTGTATGTAAAAAAAAAAATTATTGAACTATTTATATTTTTTATCTGAATATTATTTACAATTCATTCTATCATTAAAACATTATTTATTTCTATTTATCATAAAAAGTGTATTGTCTAAAAATTTATTAACCTGGGACTTATTCCTAAAATTGTATTTAGTGATTTGCGTTAGTCTGAATTAGACATGCGCGCCGCCCTTGGGCCACGCCGCCGCCGCCGAGTCAAGCCAATCGGCGCGCCGATTTTGGGTGTTAGATTTTTGAAACACCTTAAATTTAGATTTTTTAAAACTGTTTCGTCTGTTTTTATCGATTAAATGATGCAAAAAGGTCTAAAGCCTGAATGGCAAAGAAATCCACACCGTTACAGATTCTGGATCCAATATTAAAAGGGCTATATAAGACAGCCACTTTTGCTTAGGGCATCTCGTAACTGTCGATGGAATCAAAAGTGTACCTGAGATTGAGTGAAATTGACAACTACATACTACTACAAAATACCACGCGCGCCGCGTTTCTAGCAGACTACATAAAAAAACAAGTGAAAGCAACAGATCTAGTAGCAAGAAGATTTGAAGATATATCAACAGCTACTTTTGACTCTGAACCTGTCTCAAGTGCATCTTCTGAACAAGCCTTGCTAACCAAACTTTCCAAGAAATATAGCAGCAAGGTCACATACATATTTAGACTCAGAAGACGCCAAAATTTCACAATGTTGGAAGTACCTGACTACTACGAGATCAGAAGATGTAGAAGTTGTCCAAGGAGATATCCTTATCTACTGAAAAAAAGAAAAAAAGCATTTCTGTGGCACAACGTGCTCGCTAGAGCTGTGCTGGCAATCCCAGCTACCAGCATACCCAGCGAACGTGTGTTTTCAGTTGCCGGCCTTGTTGTAAATGCCAAAAGGTCTCGGCTGAGGCCCGTGACAGAAGCGGGGACCCACCACACACCCAGGGCCGTTTTATGAGCAATGGCTGACATATCGGCCCTACACTTTCGCCACCCATTTTCGTCATTTTTTTAATGCAGGATATTTTTATTCGGATTCATATTGAGTAGTCGCCCTAAGGATTTCCCAACGGGACACTCACACCCTAACAAACTCACGGAAGCATTCAAAGTTTATTTCATTCCTAACAAGATCGGCGTTTATGAGACGCCGACCAGTGTCATGTGGCCCAAATATTCCAACACGCATATCGTATCTAGCATCCATCAAGAGTTCGCAATCCCAGAGGATATGCCCCGAAGTCTGGAGCACTCTGGCATAGGTGTATCATGGATGAGCGGAGAGTCCAAGAGTTTAAATCTGAACTCTCCATGGCCCGAGTGTGTCCATCTCTCGGTGGTGGCGGTGTCCCATCTGTCTTGCCATACTTCTAACGTTATTAACCTAACACGCATTTCCAACGTCTGTGGTCGCTCGTTTTCCAGGGGCCTGAGAGTTCTACCACAGTAGTCTATTTCCAGGCCCCTCAGCAATCATATCCCCTAAAAAAATGAGCCGCGGCGCGCCGCCACTGCCAACCGTTTCACGCCGCCGCTGGCAAATTCAGGGTCGGCGCGCATGTCTAGTCTGAATATTTAAGAGTTGAGGTTGAGGTCTGAATATTATTCTCAATATATTTTATCATTTATTATTTTTCATTATTAATAATTAATTAACCGTAAAAAGTTTATTTAGTGTATTATATTATATCATATTTAAATGCTCATAAAATATTCATACTTGTACTTTAATTAATTAATTAATTTAAAAATGCCTGATTTTACAGCAGGCCTAACTGGTGAAGCGTCGCCATGTCCCTAACTCGACCCCTTTGTTTAAAGCGTGGAAATTTTTATTGAGTTAATTTAAACAAATCTCTGGGTCGAGCAATAGGTACATGACAGGGTTAGACAGATACCGCTATAGCACTCCCCTCCCAGCAGCTTCCTCGATGGGTGGAGTGGATGCGAAGAATGCTGCGATGATGGTTGTTCGTAGCTACGCGATGTTCTAGTTTCTTATTAGCTATTGCTATATGTTGCGAGCGCCCGATATCCACCGTCCGGTGAGTAGTGGACACATGGTAAGCATGCTCGCAGGTGAGAGCGCATGGTGAGTCGGCACTGGTTGAGTTGGCAACGCTCGGTGAGTCAGCATTGCTGGTGGTGGTGATGGTTGGGTACAGGCAGAGAAGCGTGGGTGGCTCGTATCCCCTTGGACATCCCTGTGTTGATGGTTGGTGCACAGTGAGTCGGCGCTGGTTGCTGGTTACGAGTGCTCAACATCCACCGTCTGGTGAGTCGTGGACGAATGGCGTGCCAGTTTAAGCAGTTGTGAGTTGATGTTGGTGATGAATGTCTGACATCCACAGTCTTGTCGTTAAAGATTCTGGGGATGCCGGTGCTCGCCATTAACAGAACACTGTGAGTCAGCGCTTACTGAGTCGGTTGATGAGCAGCCAGGCACAATATTGGGTTATGCATTTGTCTACCGTTTTGCCGCCACTGCCCGTGTCTTTTGTTACATCACTTGAGGTCGCGTCTTTCATCTGTCGGCTTCCCAAATCGAAAAAAACTATCACGTCGGTGGTCACCACTTTAGTTTAAAGTTTGTATGAATATTACATTTTGGCATGCTTGAAGAAATAAGGTCTTAAAATCGATAGAGTGTTTGATTTTGTACTTTAAATTTATACATACTGCTTACATAAATATGTATAAATTTCAATTTAACATCATTGAACAGAGACAGGTGGCCATGTGCATGATGATGTTGAATATGCTAATAAATAAGTTAAATGTAAAATGTTGGAATTAGGGAAAGAGAAAAAATACTATAGTAAATAAATAGAAATACATATACAAATAGTAAAGGGATAATGGATTAGGTAATAAATAACCAATCGGTTCCCTATAGTGATACATTTTGCTATATTTCCACATTATCCAATCTCCTAATTCCCCATTATTTAATAAATTGTGATGAAAATAGGCCTTCTTAAAGTTTTAAAATGGAAAGAATATATTCTCAGCTTTGTTAAGAAAAAAAACACTTATTATTCACTAAGAGTGAGTGCTAAAAATGTACATAAAATTATGAAATCTATGATTTTATCTCATATAGCAACAACCAAGTATTTTTTCAAATAATATTCAGTTAGATCTGCGAGGATGCTTTGTGTTTCTCAGTGACTTCCCGCGACTTCTGCTGATAACCCCACATGACACATAAATTAGGTCTCTTTATATAAAGTTGATAATCTTTTAACTTTCGTTTGCGTGAATATTCGAACTTGAGTACACAAGATAATAATATATCGACGTCTGAGCACTCTATGAACAGCAATAGTTATAAATATTTTCCCATTTAGGATCCAATAGATAAGATGAAAAACAATAACAAAGTAGTTAAGTGGACTAATTGATCTCTTCTGTGAACTGTATAAAAGTTTATTTTTAAATGTGTCCACTAAAATAATTATCATTGATACAGATAAATTAAGTTTAAAATACTCCACGCTGCATTTTTAAGTAACAAGCTGAAAAACTCTATATTTAAAAAATGTCTAATTTATGTCTACCAATATAAAAATAAATTTATGATTGAATAAAGCAGTATTTTTCATTTTTAAAAAACCTCAAATTTATGTATGTAATATATATTTCATTGTAATATTTTAGATATTTTATTATATTTAAATAATTTAATATTTATTTTATTTAAATAATTGTATTTTACATATTTTAATATTTCTCTAAAACACAATTCAAATTAGGTAGAATTGAAAATGTCCTTAGGTTTTCACGATTTTCCCTGATGATGGACCCTGCAATGGGATCCGAAACATTGGCCAGAGAGGTCACATATACACGGCAGAATATCCCAGAAAACTATACACAGAAGATAGGTAGAATTGATATACATATATTGATATGGGATTTTGTGAACAAGATAACTCCCATTTTAATATGCCACCTTGTTATAAAATGGCAGCTGTCCAAAAACTTTAATTCCATTATTATTGGAAATAGAGAAATAAGTAAAAAATAAACTTACATACAAACTACCTAATTCTCGCAGCCAGTGTCTGAAGTGATTGTTTGCGCTTTAGAAGCAGACTAAGGGACCACAATGCTCGGATATGAGCTAATAAAATAAACTATCCTCGGTCACCGTATACCTCAGTAATAAGAAAAGCTGAACTCATTACCAAGACAAAAATCGCCGTGTCGTACAGCCATCTTGACGATATTGACGGAAAGAAATTGGTTGAGAATCCACGCTGCATAGATGAGAGGAGTTGATTATTTAAGACTTAAGAAATTAAAACAAGAATAATAGCATCTTGCGATGAACTCGCTGCTGCTCCAAAACTATAGGAAAATATCAGTCGCAAAATTGGCTTGGAAATACCCCCCGCACGGGAAATTAAAGATTGCCTACCAGAGGGAAGAAGGCTTTCAGGATGACCCAAAAGAATAAGGAGGAGGCAAATGGCAGGAAAGACTCTGGGATTTAACTACCAGTGACCCCAAGAGATCGACAGAGAGCGGTGGATGAGTGCTATCTAGGCGATAAGCCCTGACTGGACTAAGATAAAGGGAATGAAGAATTAGGTAATAATCCTGGAGATAAGTTATCAGGTTTATTTGTGTGACAATATCAAACTGGTGCATTATTACATCTATACAACATGATATATATTATCTCCACAATTATAGAATAATTTTTACATAATAAAATTATTTCTGTCATATTTCCAGATGATTATGATTAATAAATTCTATCTGTATTCTTCCCACAATATTTTTATTAACAATAATTTCAACTCCAGACTGTTAATAATCTGATAAAGTGTGCTGCATAACCATGACCGGTTTAAATTTAAAAGTTTTAGTTTTCAACATTGCAAAGATACAAAATGTATAACAAAGTATTTACATATGAATACACAGATGTACCATTGAACGCGAGTCAAGAGTTCAATTTAATATTGTAATCTCTCATAATGGTATCATCTTTTCACTAACTTAGGAAGTGAATAAATTATGTATGCCATTAGCAATATAAAAAATATTTTAGCTTTTAAATAAAAACGTATAAAAATAATTATTTAAAAGTTCAATGTTACTTATTTTTTTGTACATATAATATTTTGTATTTTTGTGATATATAAATATATATATATACATATATATACTTGGTTTTTAGTACATCTAATTTAATTATACATTATATGTACATATATGTATCTAAAATTGTTTTTAAACAAGTCTGTCAGACTATCAAGTGAACTTGACAAATCTTGATTTCTCCCATATAATTTTTAATGTTAATTATGTTCCCCAATTTTGTTGCTCTAAATAACTAGCCATTCTTTCAAACTGTAGCAGGAATTTCTAAGTAGGTACTCCTCATGGTGCCTCAGGTCTCATGGATGCACACCTTAAATACACATATAATAATTGGCGGCCCTCGTAGTCCAGTGGGTATGACACTGGTTTCTCACACTGAGGGTTCCGGGTTCGATTCCCGGTGAGGTCACAATTAATCTATGTGATTTACACAAGCCTGGGTATTTTGTGATGTGTTTCGCTTCTGTAATTGGGCTTCTTGACCTGTTGAAGCGTTAAAAAAAAGGATAAAGATGAAGGTTGATCCATTTCAATTGGTTCATTCTTTTCTTAAAAAATTTTCCATTTTTCACCAATTTTTCATGAGAGAATTAGTCAATATAGAATGTTGATTTTGGGTATGTTGACTAAGAGGTCTTTATTGAACATAAAAATATTTTTTAAAGTTTGACAAAACATGGTAGGAGGAGTGGGAGGAGCCACGTGTGTCGGTGCGCGGGAGATGACATTATTCGCTTGCGGGAGTCCTAAGGCTCGGACAGATGATCTGAAGCAAAAAAATGAAACATATTTTTACTTTGTACAATATTTTGTTTAAATCGAAGTAGAATCAAGAATAAAAATTGGAAAATAAAAATAAAAATGAGCGATCGAAGGGAAATTTGTTTGCTAAATCAGCTGACAAATACTATGGTTTTCAAAAGCACCTAAATCATCCCCATATATCATGTGAAACTAGATTTTGTCCATCCAAGACTTTTGAAATTGAAATTGCAGGTATTTGAATGCAAAATCCTGAGAAAGATCTTTAGTGTTTTGGATCTTTTGGAGATTTGCGAAATAATAATTGGCCTTCCCACTACATCCACAATATTTATGAACTCAATCAATTATCACCACATCGGCCCTGATGATGGACCCTGCAATGGGATCTGAAACGTCAGCCGGAGAGGTCAGATAAACACGGCAGAATATCTCAGAAAACTACACATAGAAGATTTATGAACTGTACGATGAGCCTGACACTCTCAAATTTATTTAAGATTTAGCTTAAATCCAAAGACTGATGGGCTAAACATCTAACTCAGATAGAAAAGTCTTCGCCATACCAGACATTCCACAAACCATAGGGGAGTTGGAGCATCGGGACATCACAAATCTGCTGGCTAGATGGAATGGGATGGAGAAAACATTAATGGATAAATGTCAATGTATCCACCTGTACATTTACACGTCTGTAAGGCATAGCATATACACATGCCTGTAAGGTGGATTCCGTCTATGATTCTGATCAATGCCATTAGTGTATGTACCAGTGCACACATGTCTCCTTTTCTAACATTAATATTTTAACTAACTTTGATGACAGTATGAAGCTGAATAGGGATTTTCATTCTTACAATACAAGAAGAAGTGACAACATTAGACTACTAAACAAAATTCAAAACATGGTGAATGTAAGGAGGTTTAAACAGGAGTGCAAAAATTTTATTGTAAAAACTTTTAAATGACTAGATGGAATGCAATATGTTTAAGTGAAATCATGTATTATTAGCCGACACAACATTATGTGTAGAACTAAATAATTAAGATAAATAAATACTTTTATTGTGTGATTATAAGAATATCATTGACAATAGTGCAATGCCATTAATATATGTACAATCAAAAATCTCCTGCAGTAGGCCAGCGGCCAGTACCTTCAATTTTCCAGGCGCACGTGGCAGCTTTGTCTCTATTAGTCGATGCTACCAACTATTTATACCTTCCTATACTTATAATACACTACAGATTAAGCAAATGCAACCTCAATTTTTCACAAATGTGTATTTTATTAATACACAGTTTATTCTTAGTGAAATGCCGATTGACATTTTTACTTGGTAACAAAATTGAAGCTCACTATGGTCCAATATTTTTGTTTACTCTACTGTGGTCAAAAAATTAATAATAATAAAGTCACTAATGTGATATACATATTTTCTTAACCAAAAAAAATGTCCCATACGTTATTTAATTATTTTTCTAAGATAAATTTAATTAATTCCCAGCGAGTGTGAATTTTAATAAACATAATTAATTATAATGCCCTTATCAACTTTCTTATTTTTAAGAAAATTAAAAATCATAATTTTGTTTGTTTGTCTTAAATAATTCTGCTGGTGAACATTTTGTGATTACGTGATTCGCTTCAGGTACCTTTTAGAGTCAATATTACCACCACATAGCTGGGGGTATTCATAAAACAGGCTGATAACTGCTCAGGCCACAGTCGATGAGTTGACCTCTTACCGTCCACTTGTTCGCTGTACATCTCCTGCGCATTGCTTCATTTTGTGAAAATAATTTGTGCAAAACTTTTTGTAGTGTGATTTTAAAATCAAGTTAAAAATATTCCAAAGAGAATATTTTACTTAAAAGTTTTTTAGATTATTGACTGACTTCAGTTTAATCGATTTAATGGTGGTGTTCGACTTAGGAACTGAGCGAGATACGATTCTTATAACTGACTCAAGAAGCCGACCTTTGCTTCAGGAAAATATTGCCAAGACTAAAATAGAATCTGCTTTCAATTTGTGTTGTGGTAAGATCATTTTAATGTATATGTTTTCTCTGAAATAAATTTAAAACTAGCGACTGATGCTCTGTGCTATTTCAGTGTGATTTTTCCTCTTGCTTGATTTCCAATAATCAAATACACACATACATACAATGATGTTAAATACCTTATAAGTATATACAGTACAAACATATATTTAAATATGTAATCGAAACATGTCTGGACCAGATACCGCCTCGTTTATAAGAGTGATATCACTAAGAATACATATTGTCAATATATACAAATCTGTAAAATACTATTATGTATGTTTCAACTTCAATATGCGCTTTAATTGTTTATTGTACAAGGGTTTCAGCCATGGGCAATAGAATCAAGAACCTCAAATCCAAGGTCTATTCCAGTCTTTCAATTGGTCGTATTATGATGCCGATATATCTATTACGTACATATATTTCCCAAAAATAATATATATTAAATTAAAACTTCTTATAATCCATTTATTATATTCACAGATTATTTTTTTCTATTTTAGGTTGTTATTACGAATCTGCAAGAATGTCTTCCATCCCTCAGGGAATCTTCTGTGCTAAAAAAGTTCGTGAGAATGAAGAGAAACTTATTCTCGCGAGAATATCAAATGGAGAGGGTTACAACTCCCACAAATACTTCAATACCAAATGTAGGTTATTAAAATTATATTCAGTTGCTGATATAACATTAGAAAATGTGATATAACATTAGAAAATGTCATAATCCTCTCAAATAATTTTCATTACAAAAATTTAACACAATAGCTACAAAACAATATCACTTCTGTAACATTAAAATAATTTTGAGACTCACTTATCAACAGTGGTATTACCGGGATTCCGTCCAATACACACATATTGAAATTTAGTTTATCAATCTTATCAACTATTTTGGCCTCCGACATTTCCTACTCAACCTATCTCAAAGCGGAGTCCAAAGATAGTATATATCATGCCAATAAAATTCAATAAGAATTCACAAATAATCTCAATACAAAAAAATTGTTAACATGTGCATTATAAAAATAATGGTTTATATATAATAATATACTAACCAGTAGATACTCTAGATGAAGAAAAATGTGAACATAAATAGTATTTGTTAATGCATAATTTATTATATAATCACATCTAAAATTACGACATTACACATGACAAATTTTAATTAATTTAATCTTTAATTACTAATTTTATAAGGACTTAACTTCTTTGTAATTTTACATTGTTTTTAAAATTTCACAGCATCAATAACTACCACTAATAAAAATATGTACTTTATTTACAGTAATGGAACTTTCTCCATTGAAGTACAACAGTAAGCTGATGAATAGCATTTGGGGTCTCTACAATCGCTATTCACCACATAACATCAAGCGCACCAACGATGATCTCGCCAATGTCTTTGGAGGCTTGCAAGAGTAAGTAAAATTAATAACTTATCATTTTCAAAAACTTGAGAATTCCATTTAACATTTATAATTTTGGAAGGTATTCCATACACACCTTATACCATATTTTAGCATTTTTGTCCATCATCCGTTCACATCACATTCTATTATACTCTACGTCTTCCAAAGTCATGTTATGGCCCTGACCTCATTTTGTCAATTTTCTCTGAGCAAATTATTACAATTTATAATATTTCATAATTGTATTTCCTACTCTATTTCAATTCACACCTCGCACTTTTCTGCTTTCCTTGATGGTGCTAGGATTTGCGTCCCTCCCAACCAACTGTTTGATATTTTAAATAGATGATTTACGAAAAACCGAAGCAAGGCCAAAAATTAACAAGCAAGCTTGTGGTATAGGAGTAGGTGAACTATGAATGTGTATTCATATATTTGACGTATAGATGCAAAACCGCCACCATCCATATGGAGCTCACATGGATAGTGGCAGTTTTGCATCTATATGCCACATATGTAATAAATTGATAATTTACTAAAATAGACATCATAATTTGAGTACAAAATTAAAGGCACAAAAAAGTTATTATACCTAGGTCCAATTCCTCTGATACAACCAACCCTCAATATAACTCAGTATTGCTTTCTGGGACCTAATAACAATAGAATAAAAACATTTTTAAAACACAATTTTAATATATGCATAACACACATTTCACAAGAATAACAATTAACAATGACAAAATATCACATTTAGTATCAATTGCTGTGTAATGCTATGTTGACTGGTGTTTCTTTCAAATCTATTTTTAATGTTAAATTTATAATTTAACAAAAAAGAAAGGAAAGTGGTCAACCACAATACAAATAAAGCAAACAATTATTCATACATTTTCTTAAAATTATTTAAATACATACATAATTTACCATACTGGATACAACGAAATACACAACTACAACGCCGCTTGGTAACAAATTACTTTTAGGGCCTTGTGACTAGGTATATTTAGTTTGTGTCCTGACTAAATAAAAGTTTAAAAAATTGAATAAATATTTAAATTGAATAAAAAAAAACAAGACGTGTCGTAACTATACATATATTTATGTATGTACATATATGTAACAGTGAAAGTATATTTTCCAACCTAACTATTAGGTTAGTTTGTTTAGTTAGATTAGTTAGTTAGTAGTAACCTAACCTAATATAAGCAACGTAACAATCAAAGAACTAACCTAATAGTTAAGTTGAAAAATATAACACCAAACAACGACACATGGTGGTGGCGGTTACTTGCATTACTGGGGTAGTATAATATAGGATTGAATCTAAAAAATGAGACATGAATCTTATAGATATTTATAATGAAAATGGTAATGAATAACATTATTTTTTTACAGATCTTCTTCAAGCCTCTCGAGACAAGCTGCCCCGAAAGAAGCAGCTACCAACACGGGTAAAGTGCCTGGGAAACCTCAGGCGCAGAATCTGCCCAAAATTGAGAAAATCTGGTCCAATGGTATACCCATATCCCAGTCTCACTGAACTGATTAATTTAAATATCTTTTTATTAAATAACATACAATGTACTGAATAAAATATAACAATATATACTGTTTTATTGCACTGATAATACTATTGTAATCAACATTTGGTATTTTTAGTTCATCAAATACGTTCATTGAACGGACTTCAAACCAATATCATGAATAAAATATCTTCGCATCTCAAACAAATGAAAAAATAATTGATGTGACATAAATATTATTATTTTTGTCACACATAAATCATTATGTTAAGGCTTGAAAATTTACTATATTTTGTACATACCTACTACAGAGCTACATGTTGTAGAATGGTTTATGATACCTATGTTACGTCCAGTCAATAGTCGTACATTATAAGTAGAGATTTTTGGTTTTAGAAGTCAATGTCAAACAGCCTAACAAAAATTGAATAAAGAATATTCATTGTTTTCAATTTATATGCCGTATCTCAAAGCGCTTTGGTTTTCTCTTGGGTTGTTTCAAGTCTCATTTGTAATTTTTTGAGATACTGCCCCTTGTGGTGTAATTTAAAAAAATTATGGCATTAGGTATTTACTAAAAAGGAACATCATGCAGCATATAATGGAAAATAGATGAGGACAAGGCTCAATTTGGGCTTTCTCGCCATTGCAGATGATAATTTACTAAAAACAAATGTATATTATTAAACATGTTTTATTACAAAAACAATGAACACTCAACTACACACTAAAATGATTGTTACATCTACACGTTATTTGAAATAAAAATATATATAAAGATTGATCAAACATAAGGATGATACAACTGGATAACACATTCATTTTGAGACTACGGTCAGGTATCCATGATCTACAAGGGATGCAAGCGTAACATTATGATCCCAGCCAAACCAACAAAGTGAAGACAATAGGATAAAAGATTACTTTTGCATGATTTGCATGCTGCGCAAATTACCAAATTTGACAAATAAATAATGTCACATGTACCTATACATCCAGGACAATTCTAATCAAGGCCACACAGATACCATGTCACAGCTATGTATCTTCCAGCTTCATTAGTATCTTGCACCAAGCAACTTCTTTTCTTTCTCTGTGCACCGCTATCATCCCCATCACAAGCAATAGAAATTTACAGAACATTAGTTGAGCTTATTGGTATGAGAGAGGAGGTTACCTAACAAAACTGGCATAGAATCTTTTCTTGGGTCAAAAATTATTAATCTTTTGCTTACATACTAAAAATGTGAGGGAGCAGAGAATGACCAATTTAATAAACTTGAGGAAGAAAAGGGAATTCTTATAATTTTGGGATAAGAATAAACAATTTTATATTATAATAAAGAAGAAATGGTTTTAGTTCATAATAAAAAGTAATTTAATTAATAACAGCTTACTGGCCACAGAAAATCCAAAACGACATCTCTGCTGTATTCAATGAAGCCAGTACGCGATACAGGGTTCATATCTAGGATGTCGATCGACACGGCTGAATTTTGAGTGACATCTGTTGATGAAAAGAAGCAAAATTATATTGTACCTGGTGATGATGCTCGCACGAGGCAGAAATCCCACAGCCGGTAGAACTGTGGTTCCTACGGCTGGTCAGCTAATGGCTCTCAACCTTTTTCTCGCCGTAGCACACTATTCAAAATAAGTATAACATTTTTGCAGCACACTTTAAAAGTTTTTTAAAGTCAGTTTTAAAGTTTCCGTAAAGACAATGAAAATAGAATAAACCCGATTCAAAATGTACTGTCAAAATGATATTTTCAGAGTTCAACACGTCAAAGATCCAATTCTCCAGCTTCTAGATTCTCCTGGAAATGGAGGATGCGGGAAAATTTCGAACTTCAATTTTATATATTTTTGTTAAACATTTGCGCTTGAACGAACTGGAGAATTTTCGTGTTGTCGCAGCATTTTTTCTTACCGTTCCCGAGCGTTTTTTTTTTGTTTGTCCAACAGTGTTTTGTAATATTTTGGCCAGTAACAGTTCGACCAACGGTGTATCGCGCGTCCATATGGATGCCTCTACGCGATCACGACTACTATGTCAGAAGTCGACAAATCGGTACAGAGAGGAATCTATGTAGTGTGGTGTACCTATCTCTTGTGTGATATCCAATGCAATATTGTGATAAAGAAAACTATGAATACTTATGCAGATGATATTAGATTTATTCAATCACATGATGAAGGAAAATTACCCGCGGATTGGAAGAGGGCAATGGTAACTCCCATTTATAAGAAGGGAGACAATTTGAATCCAGCCAACTACAGACCTATAAGCTTAACATCAGTTCTGTGTAAGGTAATGGAGAGAATTATCGCTGAGGACTTACGAAGATTTATGGAAGACAACGGCATTGTAGATTTGGATCAGCACGGATTTGTGCCTGGACGTTCCACTGTGACTAATCTTCTCACATGTCTAGAAAGGTGGTCCACTAGTTTTGATAGCCATGAACCTATAGACATATTTTATCTTGATTTTGAAAAGGCTTTTGACAGAGTCCCACTTAATAGATTAATCGCTTAGTTAGAACATCTAGGAATCCGTGGTTCACTACTTCAATGGATTAAGAGCTTTTTGACTGAGCGCTCCTGTGCTGTCCGAGTGGGTGACTCTCTATCTGCACCGCAAGTAGTTTTAAGTGGAGTTCCACAGGGGAGTGTGCTGGGACCAATTCTCTTTATTTTATACATTTTGGATCTTCG
>JADDOH010001856.1:0-204621 GCA_016648135.1 Agrypnia vestita
AAAAAAAAAGTTAAAAACCTTACCCCCTCCTTAAGTGATCACTATACACAATGCAACTTTCACCAATTCAATTGTAAGAACTTCCACATGTTATAAAAAAAATTAAAGTTCTGTATATATGTTCGAATCAAGAATCTTTACCATGGCCTCTGCTAGAGACATCTTTTGATTTTTTCTCATTAACAAGTAAGTATACACAGATTTCGTAACTAGTAATGAATTTTACTTGAATTTAATTGGAAAAAATGCACACTTTGATACTGAATATCTCCGTAACTATTGATATTGGTCATGGTTGCTTGAACATTTTTGACAAAGGCACGAATCCACGGGTAAAGTATTGCGGACCAGCTCTGTTACACCCTGTATATATAGATGTTCCAATTTCGACCAGCTCTTATACAGTGACTACATTTCATTAACTTCACAGTTGGCCTGCCCCGCCCTACTGCCCAAGTCCATAAGGCGCAGATAGTCCGTAATGAAATCGACTCGACTACGTCAAAATGGAAATAATTCGTATTAGAGATTGTTGACTGAATTTACTCTCAAGGTTTCCTTATTGATTGGCTTCCTGCAAGTACCTGCTCCAATATTTGCATTTTGTTTGTCGCTTTTTTAATTCGCGTAAAATACGCTAACAAGGCTAAAATCTGAAATTGCTTGGTTTTCGACGTTCAGCGAAGACTGAATTTTTGAACGATTTGTGGAAACAAGCACAGTCATGAGATCGAAAATATGACGCAAATGCATCCAGAATCCTGATAGGTCTATGTTTTACGCCGTCAGAGTTTCCCGCGCATACTTGTAAGGTTAAAAGCATAGCCCTGAACCGTGCCCTCAGAACCTTTCATCTCGCCTAACCCGAAACCTTTAGGGCTTGTTCAGACACGCGGAAATCGTGCGATTGCAAATCGCGCATTTTGAAACCGCAGCCATGTGTTCCGACAGCCGCGGTTAATAAGCGATTTGTGTGCGCGAATAGCGTCAGTAATAAACGTCAGTTTGACAGCTCCGGTGCCGTTCTCCATCTTTGAATATCAGAGATATATTCGCTCATTGCTTTGTGAACGACGGCCGTGTTCCATTGCAAGACACAAAAATGTCATTCTGTCAGTTCATTTTTGGTGAATAAATACCTACTTACCTAAAATACTTTTTTTTTTCCAACGTGTCTTTACCATTTCCAAATATCTCCAACCAAGCTTGCTTCTTGGCAATTTTATTTGAGTAAAATCCTCACACTGAAGATCCCATATTGCAGGTCTTTTCTCCGCTTCATCAATTAAAAAGTTCAGTGTCAAAGCGATCCATAACGACCTCACGCGTGCTCCTATTGTGACATGGGAACCGCGCGGTGCCCGCAACGCAACTGAACGATCTCGAAAGGCCCCGTAGTAATAGAATCGCGCGGACGCCGCGCGTGTCTATTTTCTAGCGGTTGAGTGGCGGGCACCGCGCGGTTACATGTGAACGATTACATACAAACCTACATAAATAAGACCCCCGCGGATCCCACGCGGTTCCCGCTGTGTCTAAACAAGCCCGTAGAAACATCTAAACCATCACGAAGCTTCTAGAAGTTTCTGTGTACGAGCACGACTCATCGTGTGTGTCTTATCCCATCCTATGTACACTCATCCGCTCCTCGTTAGACCTTGATTAGATTATGTTATCCGATGTGAATAGCAGTGGCGTGCTGTCGACACAAATATTAATTAAACAATCCTTATCTTATGCAAAAGACGATTTAAAATTCTAGCCGTAATGCGCGGCTACGGCTAGAGTTTTACGATTATTTTCGAATGTTTCTGTATACAACTTCATCTGTATGCTTCTCCTATTTTACTTAATTTCACGAATCAAATATGTTTCTTGTATCTGTAAGAAAATCTCACTGAACTGAATATATTCCTACTGAAGCCGTATCATACTCGCGCTATCTTTACGTCTGCGAGTTTTATGTAGATGGCAAATAAATTTTTCACTTTTAAGCGTGTTTCTTTGAAAGGTTTAATTTTAATTTGTGATAGCTGTTCGCACATCACGTACATAAACGACACTGTCACTAATTCCACACTTACTGATATACTAAATGTTTTGTGTGTATTCAATTTGCTTTGACAAACATATGGCGCATATCTCCTTAACTATTGGTACGAGTTCATGGTTGCTTGAACATTTTCGACTCACAATCAGTGCAGAAATCTACCTGTAAAGTATTGTGGACTGGCTCTGTTACACCCTGTGTAAGATATAACGTGCATTCTGAGATATAATAGGGTTGAAATTGTATGTATGTACACAGAGTTATTTGGAAAACATTAATAACCTCACAGGACTATATTCCCGCCTTGATTATGAGTCGAAAATGTTCAAGCTATTATGACCTAATATCAATAGTTAAGGAGATATGCGACATCAAAGTTTGCATTTTTTTTTCAATATTTCTGACTTATTTTTTGTAAAACCTTGGACTATCGTTACAGTAACTCATATCGAAAACGAAAAATTCATTCGTTTCGATACAAGTTAAATAAAATGATAAAAACCCTGAAAAAATTCCAATTGCAATGTTTTCCAATTGGAATTCAAAGATTTTTATTTTTTTGTTTGACTTGTATTAAAGGGAATAAATTTTACATATTCGATATAAGTAACTGTAATGATAGTCCAATGTTTCACAAGAAATAAGTCAGAAATATTCAGAAAAAAAATGCAAACTGTGATGTCGCATATCTCCTTAACTATTGATATTAGGTCATGATAGCTTGAACATTTTCGACTCATAATCAAGGCAGGAATATAGTCCTGCGAGGTTATTAATGTTTTCCAAATAACCCCGTATACTCCCAGGTACATGTTAACGCCGACTGCACGCCCCTGGTGAATAGATACCCTATAAACCCCTTAGGATCTTTCACCGCGCCAGGCATCGCGTGCGTACAAATATGTTAATATTTAAAAAAAATGAATGATGTTATTATTCGCGATTATTCAGCTCCAATGGCAAGGCCGCATTTAGCCAAAATATATCTATCAACCGCCTACCTGGACACGACTTACAGCACAATATCCGACTACATCGGGGTCTTCGAACTCATCAACTGAAATATCTGTTTGTCCCACGCGAGCGCAGCGTCGACGGACTCGCTAAGAATAGCGCTCCGAATTCTTGGTAGGCTCGTTAATATTGTTAATGTCGAAATCTTCGGCGCTGACAGATGACGAAGCAGAACTGTAACAGCACGTATTTGAATACAAAAATGCAGTCACGCTGTTAGACAATAGAAATAGTATATTAGTACGTTCGGACCAGTTGATTTATTCGGCTTTGGTGAGGTGAAGCGTCATCGTTAGCAGTCCAAAGTTAGCGTTAGTCGTCTGTCTAAAGCTCGTGCTAATTACATCCACTAAAATAGTGCCGGGAATAAAACTACAAAATTAACTCGTAAAATAGTAGTAAATTGAATATTATAAATAAACAGGTCCTTTTTACAAATAGTTGTCTTATAAATTTATTTTTATGTTAGTATTATTAATTTCCCACATATAATTACTCCCTTTCTTTTAACTCGTAGCGTCTGCCTGTCTACTTGTCTGCTTATCTGACAAAAAAACTTAGGATCAATTTTTAACCCTTTCCCCGTAATCCAATCGAGTTCAAACTTTGCAAGCAGACTCGTGGCGACGATCAAGAAGATCTATCAAATTTTCGTTAAAAAATTAATAATTATAGTATAATTTCGGATTTTTAGAAATTTTAATGGTTTTTTCAAATTGGATTCATTACCAAAGTTTGATTACTAGCGACGGCGGCCCGATAACGTCGCGGAATATTTTCTAAATTTGAATTACTCCGTCGGTATACATAATTTCGAAAATCTAAATTGACTGACAAATTTTTTAGAATTTAATCTTCAAAGCATGAATTGTCTTATCAAAGCTCGAAACATCTGACATTTTAGAAATATATTAAATTACTGTCAGTTTAGTGTTATGTTATATGTTTTAATTCGTCTTTAATTGTTATATTTTACAAATAAAGGGAGTATAATAAAAACTTGGTTTTTATGGGTTACTTTTTTATTAACTATATTAATAATGTCACCACAAAATCATTTTGCTCTTTATGAAGAAGTCATAAAAACGTAGTTTTTATTTTAAAAATGTATTTTATGCGAGTACTCAATTCCCATTTATCGTCCTTTTGTTTCCTTAACTAAGAAATTAATTTGTATCACATTAATACTAAATTAAGATTATTAGGAAAATCGTTTTTTCTGTAGCTAATCTAAATGTATTAATTTTGTTGACTGTCCGTAACTTGCTGAAATTACAACTTTAGATAATTAGAGTGTGACACGCAATCAACGCCCAACACGCAGTGGCAACACGCGCTCACCAAATTACCGTGATTTTTCACGGGCGTGGGGATAGTTTGTTTTAATTATCACTGGAATTTTGAGACAACCAGCTATAGCGATTTTTAAATAAAGAGGTAAATTCTAAAGTGTCCACGATTTAAATAATTTTTGAATAGTGCCGTAAACTAGGTGCTCGCCCAAACATCTGAGATAAATTTGCATTTTTCATGTGCATGTGTGTCATCCCAAATGTATGTAAGAATACATTGCCATTGATATCAAGTCGATGTGCAAAATATTATCTCGATTGGATGACGGAAAGTGTGTTAATTTTTACTTCCAAATTTTTCCACAAGAAATCAAGACCGGCAGTGAAGTTAATATTAAGTACATATTTAAAAAACTAACCCACAAAAACCAAGTTTTTACAATACTCCCTTTCTCATTTTCTGGTTTCGTGTCTACCAGATGCGTCGGAGTATTTTCATACAACTTACTGAGTTGTATGAAAAAACCATTAAAAATTTGAAAAATCCAAAATTATACTATAATTATTAATTTTTTTAACGAAAATTTGATAGATCTTCTTGATCGTCGCCACGAGTCTGCTTGCAAAGTTTCAGCTCGATTGGATCACGGGAAAAGGGTTAAAAATCGATCCAAAGTTTTTTCGTCAGACAAGCAAGCAATCAGAAGCCACGAGTTAAAAAAAGAAAGGGAATAAAAATATACAAAAATCACGAAACAAAAATAAATTTTAGTGTGGATACTAACCGTACACCCGTGAAAAATCAGTAAACATGAAACGGTTCGCGTCTTTGTAAAGCCCTAGTATATATAGTATATTTTTGACAGTCCACAGAGAGGCGGTGGTAGCAATGTCGCTAGGGAACGAAATGACGCACTCTTTTCATCAATATTTTTTTTCATCGACCTACCAGACAGAAGTACCTCTTTTCCCTTCCAACTTATCGTACCAGTAATAGGAAATCTCTCCCATCGCACGCATACGCTCAGATTACAATAACCTTTTGAATTCAATAGATATTTTTAATACTAAATATGAAGAGTATCGCCATATGATGAGGCATATACTAGAAACTCGTCCCCCTCCCTGACCATGTGAATTATATACATTACGAACCATTTTATGTTTATGATAAGGTTAAATTTGGAACAATTACTTAAATGAAACTGTAAAATTGTTTGCTCTGTCGATCATATCAAATTGACTTCTCTATAATTATGTCTATTTGTGTCATCCTTCAATTGTGGGAGACATTTAACTATTTTTTCTATTTTTCATATTTCTGTATTTTGTCCTACTTCGATTAAGTGCAATCCTCCCCGATTTTGATGCATTTTTTAAAATAATAAATAATGTTTAAATGAAAAAATTGTTTTTAGCGTTACATCGCAGTAAAGATTCTAAGAAAATTATTGTTCTCTAGCATGATGACGTTGACTAACAAAACAAATTAACTAAATTTGCACATGTCTGATATATTTTATTGATTTCTTTTCATATGTTATTTTATGGTTCAGTTAGTATGCGTCCGTCCTATCAATGACCCATTAATATCAAAACCGTTAAATTAATCGATGTGATTTATACAATTTTTGATAGAATACAAATTTTCATTGTTTTCTACGAATACGTATATACAAATATTCACTACGTATTTATCATGTGCGTGTTTCTGTGTGACTAAACAGACTGCGTCAACACTTTTAAATTTCTAATTTTGTTTGATATATTTCTTTCGCCACATGAGCATATTGAAAAGTGCGTCATTGTGCATTTACGAGGACGACAATTTGTGAAAGCTAAATATCGTCGTCGACAAAACGATGAAGAAATTTTTACTTATTAATAACTTAAATAACTCCATACAAATTATCGTAAAGTATAGCTCCTGTGAAAAAAATCGCAAATAATAAATGTTTCAGTTTACCTTTTGTAATATTACGCGTATATTTAATGTAATTTTTACGTGAGGATTTTTTTCGCGAACATAATTTTTACTACGTGCCACCGGCACTTAATATAGACCAGTGAAAGGAAGTCGGAGTGATGGCATAGGTTTCTTTAAATAAGACATTCGTACTTACCGTTCTGTTTTATCGACACAAAGTAGTTCAAATTGAGATTCAACTGAAATATGTCACGAATTAGCGCGACTTCCCGTCGTGCCTTGTCCATAGATTTTTCGTCATAGATGGCCGTATAGAATCTCCGGGGCCGGCGTCGGAACATATTCTTTGGAGGCAGTAATTTTTTAATCAAATTAACACTGTTTCATTCACCACTTAATTTATACAGGGTTATTTGGAAAACATTAATAACCTCGCATGACCATATTCCTGCCGTGATTATGAGTCGAAAATGTTCAAGCTTTCATGACCTAATATAAATAGTTATGGAGATATGCGACATCAAAGTTTGCATTTTTTTTTCAATATTTTTGACTTATTTTTTGTAAAACGCTGGACTATCATTACAGTAACTTATATCGATTATGAAAAATTCATTCGTTTCAACACAAGTGAAATAAAATGATAAAAACCCTGAAAAATTTCCAATTGGAATTCGAAGGTTTTTATTTTTTTATTTGACTTGTATTAAAGGGAATGAATTTTACATATAAGTTACTATAATGATAGTCCAACGTTTTACAAAAAATAAGTCAGAAATATTGAAAAAATGCAACTTTGATGTCGCATATCTCCATAACTATTGATTTTAGGTCCTAATAGATTGAAAATTTTCGACTCATAATCAAGGCATGAATTTAGTCCTGCGAGGTTATTAATGTTTTCCAAATAACCCTGTATATGTATTCGTTCGAAAACGGTAAAAAATGAAAAGAAACAAAACAAATAATTGTCTTGATACCTATACAGTATAAAGTATGTACAGAAGTACTAGAGTAAAAGACATGATCATTTATAAAGCTTCAAAGCGTCTGGCAACGATTAAGACGAGCGTATAATAGTTGTCCCGTTAAATATATTAAAAATTATTTTATTATTTTTACGTTTAACCTACTAATTTTTTGTACATCTATTATCTTTTATTTGCCAAAATCCCCGGATTTCAAATGTCAAAATATTAAAACCCTGTTACCAACTATAGTATACATGCACAGAAATATTTCAGGTTTGATATTGTGACGGCGGTCACTGGCTCGTAGTCTGTCAGCTTGGAGTCCAGTTTTCACTGTATATGTAGTACTAGTTCATTAATGAAATGAAAGTGCACCAAGTTCTCACGGTTATGGCAAAGTGAGTATTTGATGCACTTTCCAATACTATTGTCGCGTGCACTATCAACTGGTGCTTAGTGTGTCGTTACTTGAGTAGAGACTTGCCATTTTGTGAAAGCGATTAAGCGTATAATTAATGTAACAGTTATGTGTTGTATATCAAGTTGTTCAGATAAAATAACTAACTAACTAACCATCACGCCGTTTCTCTGCAAGGGTAGGCAGAGAGGATTGAACGCCACACTCTTCTATCCTGGCACACCACTTTTGCTTCGGCCACATTCATACATCTTCTCATACGCGTTCCACGGTTGTTGCGGCTTTTAACAGGGCCATCCTCAAATACTTGTAGTACCTGATCGTGCCAGGTCTTTCGCGGACGCCCTCTATTCCTGTTGCCTTCAACATTCGCCTCATATATTTTCTTAACCATCCTTTCCTCGTTCATACGTTCCACATGACCAAACCATCTCAGCACTCCTTTCTTTATTCTATCTACCACACTACAGCCAGCATTGCATTCACTTCTAATTTGTTCATTCCTCACTCTATCGACCAAAGATTTTCCACACAAGCGTCTTAGTGACCGCATTTCCACCGCATTCAGTCTACTTTCATTCCTCTTTTGCCAATTCCAGGCTTCACTTCCATACATAAGGATTGGCACTAGAACGCCATTATGTACCGCTAGTCTTGCTTCTTTTGACAGATTCTTATTGGCCATAATTGCATTTAGTGCACCATTAACTTTGTTTCCCGCAGTTACTCTCCTTTCGATATCATTCTCAGCCTTGCCGTCTCTACTAAACATACTTCCCAAATACACAAACTCGTTCACTTGTTCTAAGCATTCGTTGTTTATAATTACATCACACTTAGTCACTCTTTCGTCTCTCTCGAATACCATCACTTTCCATTTGCTGACATTCATCAGAAGTTCACTCTGCATGCATACATCGGACATCCTGGACACCAAGCACTGCAGATCAGATAAAATAATAACTGATTTTAATATTTTAAAATAAGGGAATAATTCACCAGGGAATGCTTTAGCACAACACCATATTAAACGTTAAAATTTCATCGACCATTCTAAACCTCACACTTATTTGCAATCAAAAAATTTTCAGTAGTTTAATTGTAAATTTAAAATAAACATTAAATTGGGTGAAAAACACAAAATATGTTTCCTTTACGTGAGTTTAGTTATAATTTTGTGTTTTAATATTCAAGTTTCGAGAGTATCTGAATCTCTCATCGACAGATGATGAATACATGTATCGTAACTAACGAATAGATTATTTTTAACTCTTCTAGTGCTTTACGTATATTTGATATACAGGGTTATTTGTAAAACATTAATTACCTCGCAGGACTATATTCCTGCCTTGATTATGAGTCGAAAATGTTCAAGCTATTATGACCTAATATCAATAGTTAAGGAGATATGCGACATCAAAATTTGCATTTTTTTTCAATATTTCTGACTTATTTTTTGTAAAACATTGGACAATCATTACAGTAACTTATATCGAAAATGAAAAATTCATTCCCTTTAATACAAGTCAAATAAAAAAATAACCTTCGAATTCCAATTGGAAAACATTCCAATTGGAATTTTTTCAGGGTTTTTATCATTTTATTTAACTTGTATTGAAATGAATGAATTTTTCATTATCTATATGAGTTACTGTAATGATAGTCCAACGTTTTACAAAAAATAAGTTAGAAATATTGAGAAAAAAAATGCAAACTTTGATGTCGCATATCTCCTTAACTATTGATATTAGGTCATAATAGCTTGAACATTTTCAACTCATAATCAAGACAGGAATATAGTCCTGCGAGGTTATTAATGTTTTACAAATAACCCTGTATATGTAGGTATTTTAAGTTGCGGTACCTTTATTTCACTCTTTTATTAAGCTTCAATTGTCTGTTTGTTTGCTCGTCTCTAGATTGAATAATCGAAATATCAACTCCCCGACTAGCGAAGAGCTTTTATCATTCATGTATTCTTCTGATAATGCAATATTCAGCTGTTTCCAGCATAATTTGTTCGATATGTTAATAGAAAAGTACAAAAATATTGTCAAAATAGACACTCATTTGACTATATATTTTTTCTACGAATAATACTCAACTATTGTTGTATTTTTATTACAATATGATAATGCCATAATTGTATTCATACGCCAAGCAAACTTACAAAAGCGTATCATAATTTTTTTAATTGCTCGTTTTTAATGAAGTTATAGGAAAATGTCGCCTATTTTATCTGCCGGGTCCTTAAAAATAGGTATACAAAATTTGGTCAGACAAACATTGAGTTTTATAGGTATAGATACATTGGTTATACAGGGTTATTTGTAAAACATTAATAACCTCGCAGGACTATATTCCTGCCTTGATTATGAGTCGAAAATGTTCAAGCTATTATGACCCAATGTCAATAGTTAAGGAGATATTCGACTTCAAAGTTTGCATTTTTTTTTCAATATTTCTGACTTATTTTTTGTAAAACGTTGGACTATCATTACAGTAACTCATATCGATTGCGAAAAATTCATTGGTTTCAATACAAGTTAAATAAAATGATAAAAACTCTGAAAAAATTCCAATTGGAATGTTTTCCAATTGGAATTCGAAGGTTTTTATCTTTTTATTTGATTTGTATTAAAGAGAATTAATTTTTCGTATTCGATATAAGTTACTGTAATGATAGTCCAACGATTTACAAAAAATAAGTTAGAAATATTGAGAAAAAAAATGCAAACTTTGATGTCGCATATCTCCTTAACTATTGATATTAGGTCATAATAGCTTGAACATTTTCGACTCATAATCAAGACAGGAATATAGTCCTGCGAGGTTATTAATGTTTTACAAATAACCCTGTATAAGTAAACAAAATATATTGTATTCCTCCGAGCGAAAAAAATTGCGTCAAGGTCATCGCCTGAATTATTTTCCGCGCAAATCCGCCTCCATTCCAGCCACGATCATCTATGGTTCCAGCAGCTGTCTGTCGCGCTGGCCGACGAAACGAACAAAAGAGGTCGCGATGGAGGAAACGCGAGACGCTCTTTGGGCACAGCGGCCTTCGCGACCGCGTCTTCCCGGTGGTTGCGTTCACTCTCGATGTCGTCAAACATTTACATAAGTAATGTTTTTCTTAAACGTTCAACGTTACGTCGACGTCGTCCTTCGGAGCGCGTTATAAAGTAACCGTCCCCAAATGACGCGAATGACGCAACTTTGCAAATAAATATTAACGTTTTAACCAGAGGCGTAACTGCGGCGGTGCGACGCGTTGAATGGGACGCTCAAAAGATCCGCGATCCATGATTCGGTATCGATACTTTTGCGAATATGAATGCATATCAATAATTTATACATACAAGTGTCTCATAGCTAATAGCAAAAACTTTTCAGGTGAATTCCTGGTATAATAATGTTCAAGCAATCATGACCTAATATCTGATGTCAATAGGGCAAGATGTCAATGAGGAGATGTGCAATATCAAATTTGCATTTTTTTTCAATTAAATTTAAGTAAAAATCATTTGTTTCAATAAAAGCTGAATAAAATAATAAAAACCCTGAAAAATTCCAATTGGAATTGCAAGGTTTTTATAATTTTATTTGACTGGTATTAAAGGGTTTGAATTTTTCATATTAGCTATAAGTTACTCTAATGATAGTACAACGTTTTGCAAAAATAAGTCAGAAATATTGAAAAAAAAATGAAAACTTTGATGCCGCATATCTCGTTCACTGATGATATTAGGTTATGGTTGCCTAAACATTTTCGACTCATGATCAAAGCAGGAATCTACCTGTAAAGTATTGCGGACTATCCCTGTTACACCATGTATAAGATATAACACGCATTCTGAGATAATAGGGTTGAAATTTTTTTGTTCTCGTAATTCACATACCTAGTACTGTAAGCATTAAAGGTGATTACTTTGCATTTCAACATGACAAAATATCATTATTGTTTTCATATTTCTTATAAAAAAATAATTGCATTTTAAAATGCATGTTCTTACACCCATTTTAACCCTTTAACAGGCAGTGTAGAGTGCAATAATTTTTATTTAATGGTTCATGTTACACGATTATTTGTAAAAAACACATCTTTTAGAAAATTTTATAGGTGGCAAAATGATTATTGCCACAACCTGGAAACATTGTGTGGCAATATACATATTGGCCAGGCTATTTGAAATATTTGGAGGCTTTACTTATTTTTTTATGAAAAATGTACACTCTGTTATATAATACAATGCGTAATGTGTCTCGATGGCGTGTATGTGTGCGAACAGTATGTAAGGTGTGTGACTATGTATATGACAACAAGACGAGCCGCGTCATTCCATATCAAGAAATTGGCTTGCAAAGACGCACTATCGCGCGAGAACCAATTAGCATAATATATTGTAACAAACGCGTGAAGTGACTCTTGCGTTATATTAATAATACTGGAACCTCACCAAAGCAAAATAAAAACATAACAGAATGCGTATTCAGTTTTACGCGTAAAAAAAATTTTGGTGCGATATTTTGAGGATTCAGGCGGATCAACTAGACAAGCAGCTTGTTGGTGTAGGGATTATCACTCTCGTCTAGTGATCCAGTGGTCAATAATTCGAGCCCCATTCCAAGACACCAGCAAGTCGGTCCTATTTTCATCGCACAGGCGCCTACCTTGCTATGAATATATGACTAACCTGGAATTATGTTTATGCTAGTTGCACAAAAATTTCTCAACATTTCAAACAATGCACGGCTTGCAATATTTAACTTACCTGCCAAAATTATGATCAAAGGTGGGTGGCATCATTTTTCATTGTAAACAGTAATGGAAAGTCACACATATGCAGATGATCTCCCCCGGTAGACCCCTTTCCATTTAAGAAAGACAACCGAATTAGTATGTGTAAGCCGTGCGTACGACGTATATTGTTTCGTTGTGCTGGTGTTTACGGGTATAAACGACTTACGCACACTAATTCGATTGTCTTTCTTAAATGGAAAGGATATCTACGTAGTAGAACTAATGATGTAAAAAAATATAAAATCTTAAGAGATTACTTACTCCACCCTGGAAGGATATAATTCAGGTTTATATAATTGGGTGATTTTTTTATAAGTAAATTCATTATTTTTATTTTTTCCTGGCACTTTATATTAAAAGATTATGATATGAAAAAATATGAAAAGGCAAGATTTATATTAAACTATTATTTTACTGGAAAATTTTTGAGAAAACAAAACAAAATGGCCGCGTTATGTCTATTTCCGTAAATGCCTCCTCCGCGACAGACATGCAATTTTTCTCGGTGCACGTTCGTTCGAGACTAAAAAGAAGATACTTAGATAGATACTCATCATGTCCAATTTGAAATAAAAACCTTTTTTGAAGCAATTTGAAAGGAAAAAGACCTAAAAGACTCGCAGAGACGAAGCTATGAATATGAAAAACATGTATATTTATACGATGGTCCAGGGCTTACAACCTGTATTAGTTGGCTTAAATGGTCACTCTACGCGATGCAATGTTCACCGATTCCATCGTAAGAATATTCACACATTAACAAAATTTGAAAGTTCTATATTTGTTCAAATCTGAGAATCTTCCGTTCATTTGAATGAACTATGCTAGAGACATCTGAAGTCTTTTCTCATGGACTAATTAGTATACATATATTTTCTCAACATTAAATTCAATCCCTCTGGGGACAAAATCCAGTTTCTGTGTTCTTAGAACTTACCTACTGCTAAAAAATAAATTCTAAACGAATGTTTTTAACGACTAATTTATCGGATTAAACAATCCATTTTTTTTACGTTTCAACAGCCTAGGAGGCCCAATTACAGAAGCGAAATACATCACAAAACACCCAGGCTTGAGTAAATCGCACAGATTAAATTGTGATCTCACCGGGAATCGAACCCGGCACCCGCGGTGTGAGAAGCCAATATCATACCCACTGCGCTACGAGGGCCTTGTGTATATTTCATTTCTAAATATGTACATACATAATCTTCTATTCTAAATCGAACAGACGTGCACCGGGGAATGATGCATTCAGTCACGGGGGAGGAGTTCTACGGAAATACATACAAGGCGGGAATTTGACTTTTTTTATCAAAAAATTTCCTATAAAATAATAGTTTAATTACGTCGCTGTATATATAATAATCCTATGTGCCGTTTTAGTACATTCTGAGATAAATGAATGAATCTGTCTTAAAAAGTAATTGCATAGACTAGATTTATAAAAAATATTTTAAATAATTACTAGGCTTTCCAGATGAACGGCAATGTTTTTTTTATTATATCTCCGTCATTTATATGAAAAATTCACAAATTGATTCGATCATCTCAGAATGTAGTAAATGGCACATTGGCTTTATTATATATACAGCGAATATATGTAGGTACAATAGGCGCCAATTTTTATTTAAATCAATCATCTGTTTGTAAAGTAATACCCAATTTCTACTCAAATTTTATCCTCCCAGGGCGGTAACTCAACACTCAAAAAAAGTTTTTATTGGAAAGGTGACAGATAGCCTTTGGAGATTTCTCTTCAAAAACAAAATGACTTCAGTAATGTCACGGTCGGGACGGGATATTTCAGAACGTTTTCCTAATAAGGTCACGTGGCATGTTAACAATATTGCAAATTATACGTATTTATTCATTTTAAGCAATTACGACTAACGTTTATCGATTTCTACTTTGGTGCCGTGTGCAAACTTTTCTGAATATGACATTCTCCGGTTATTTATTGCCAATCCTCGTGAAGAAATTGTAAGACGCGGAGACAAATATGCTCTTTACACATTATTGGCACCCGGCGCGTGGTATCCACATGTGTATAAATTTGAACAATATCGACACGGTCGACAGACGTCTGCGGCAGTGTGTGTAAAACTGGGTCGCGCGTAAAAAAACTAACCAATAAAAACCAAGTTTTTACTATACTCCCTTTCTCATTGAATCGGGTTTCGTGCCTACTGCACGCGTCGGGGTCATTACTCATTTGTATTGATTCTAATTTGAAAAAACCATTAAAATTTCTAAAAATCCAAAATTATACTCATCATCTCTTCTCTCCCTTGTCCTAGTAGGGTCGGGGGCCCAAAGACTCAACAAGGTGCTTACGTGATCCCCTGTCTTGCGCTGCTTCTGCTCGAGTCAACCAGTTCAGACCCATTCTGTTTTCAATTACATTTTTTTTTGTCTCTCCCGGCTTAATCTGGGTCGACCTACCGGCCGTCTTCCCTCCGGGGTTGCCAAGAGGATTCTTCTTGGTAATCGTTCCTCTGGCATTCTAAGCACATGTCCAAGCCACCTCAGTTGTGATTTTTTTATGTGCAGGAGTAGGGGCTCCATGCCGAGTGTGTGCATTATGTCGGCACTTCTCACTCTGTCTATCAGTGTGACTCCCGCTACCCCCATTAGAAAACTCATCTCAGCAGCCTGTTATACTACAATTATTAAATTTTTTTAAACGAAAATGTGTTAGATCATTTTTATCGTCGCCACGAGTCTGTTTGCAAAGCTACAATTCGATTGGATCACGGGAAAAGGGTTAAAATTCGATCCAAAGTTTTTCCGGCAGACAACAAACCGCAGACGCTACGAGTTAAAAGAAAGGGAGTAAAAATGTCTTAAAAATGTTAATTTGTATGAAATTAAAGGTTTACTACCCGTATACCCGTGAAAAATCGCGGGACATAACATTAATTTGCAGGATTTTGAAGCTGAAAATTCATGAACCATTTGTTTTCTTAAATAACCTCATTCGCTTAAACATGAGTCGTTGCATGTAATTTTATTACAGTTGTTATTATTTACAATGATTTAATTCAAACCCATACATAAAATACGTTCGTTTTAGGTGTAATTTAACTATGCCTGTCTCACTAGAAAACTCTGCGTTGAAACAGGCAAAGTTTACAATTTTGATTAAATTAGATACAAGTCTCTATTTTCGATATATTAGGTAAATAGTATATAAGCTAATTCTCATTGTTTATTAAATTAGGTTACACTACCTATATGATTGTAAGTGATTATCCGTCACCACACGCAAGAATCATAATTATTTTTGGTGAGGTATAACATATAAAAAAATGAGATGTTAATATTTGCTAGCTGTCGTAATAAAATATTATACGCATTATCAATTAAATAAACAAAAAATAAATAAAAAAGTATATGTAAATTCGTTAAAGAAAAGATCAATTATCGTCTACATTCTGCCACAAATAACATAATTTATATGAAATCATGATTACCCTAATACAATAAGTTACCTGGCTTGACGTTTAAATTGTCACTTTGGATGAGTGTCCCATTAAATGGTAATCTTTACATATATAATTCTTCTGTACGTGCGTATGTCACTGAACTCCTCCTAAACGGCTGGGCCGATTTTAGTGATTTTTTTTTGTGTGCTTTCGAGTGGGTCCCTGGATGGTTTAGATTCACAACTAGACCCGGTAGGTGGCGCTACAGTCGGGTTCTAGGATTTATGGCACCCAAACGAAAAGCCAGTGTTCGGGCAGTACGTCTTTCGAGTCCGCTAGTAATAATATAAAATTTTCAAGGCTATATTACAATTTAGTGGGGGCGACCCTTGCGTGTTGCCTGATCTCGCACTGATTGCGTTTCGTACTCTAATTATCTAATATCTAATATTTTATTTCCAGCGTCATTCCAGCAAGTGACGAACTTCACGGACCGACAAAGAGACAAGGAAATCATTATATTTATACTCATTTTTTAAAACTTTGTATAAACCGCTTTGATGAATTTCATATCTACCGGTTTCGACACCACCCTGTATTCTTCAGGTCGGACAGGACGCACGTTAACTGCTCCATAAAATATGCAAATAAGTCAATCGCTAGGTATCATTTCAATACCTATATCCCTATCAATTTCCTCCCCACACTCCCACCACGGATGGGGCTGTACCCTTGTGACACCTATAGTCTGTGTCCGTCCCAACAAAGATGCAGTTGTACTGAAACTGGTCGACATTAAATTATTCAAAACGGTTTGTATTTATAATTTTTTAATTAATGCTACTTTCAACAATTGAAAAATTAAATTATTTATTTATTTAGGACCCAAATCTATCAGGAACGCTCTGAACTTCGCGTTTTCACATTTTTTAAGAAAAGCTCTAGGTGCGCTCCTAATAACTTAATTCCTAAATTAAATAATTTCTTTTTACGTACCTACTTACGACATGATGTAGTGTCAAATAAATAGTAGTCGCTAATCAATCTTAATTTATTTTTTCACGCTTAAACGGGCCAAGAGGCCCAATCACTGTAGCGAAACACATTTCAAAAACACCCAGGCTAGAGTAAATCACATAGATTAATTGTGACCTCCCAGTGTCAGAAGCCGGCATCACGCCCATTGGGCTGCGAGGGCCGCCAAGGTTTATAGTTTGACATTCCGCTGTCGGTCGAAATGGCAGATGTGGTTTTAGGAAGGCTTCGATGGAAATATTATTGCGCGTCATGATGGAATTTTTTAATGTTATTTTATGACCGGAAGACCTCGAAACCACCCCCTGTTGTAACCTTCGTCTGATTTGAATGGAATTTTTCTGAAAAATTGATCTGGTAGACAAGTTCGTAAACTGATGACCTCGAAAAAACTAGCTCAATATAGAGAATAACGTAAAAAATACGCATAATACACCCAGATACGAAAACTACCTGATTCTTGTGTTGTTCTTTTTGATGTGTAACATCGTTGCTCTCGCTTTCCTGCAATCTGTGGCAGTGATTTCGTGAAAAGGGACGGAAATGCGTAACAAGAAATAAGAATTTAACCAATGAGCGCGTGCGGATCACGCGCGATGAAAAAAAAATCATCGTTTTTAAACAAATCAATGTCCACCAAGTGCCATCACAGCGAAGACACACACTACCAGCCAATGCTTCTGATTTTGTATATATGTTGTAAATTTGATATATTTTGGCATGTATCGTCAAAACTATCCAATAAATACTTTTTTTACAATAATATAAACAATAACTACCCTCAATGATGGACATTCTGAAATTTTATGTAATTTATGTGATTATTTTTAAATATTTATTCAAAGTTTTCATGCAATATGTATGGCGGCACACTATGAAAATAAATAAAAATATATAGTTGACAAAACACATTTCTAAACAAAATGCATATGTACATAGACATACGGTACCTACCTAGTGCGACAAAATTCAATAACAAATAAATGCACATGGATTTTCTTTACTTGTATTTACTAATTAATAAATATATAGGTATTAGCTTTTTTAAACTTTGACGTTAATTTCTGTTGCTTCTCGATTGATATTTTTAATTGTGTGATTTCAAAAATTACCCATCACATGCGACTACTGTAAGGCTCGCTCGTTTTTTTTTATTGGGTAATTGATGTGAGATGTTTTAACTCTGAAACCTGGCTCGGTGCAGGCTATTTTAGGAAAACAACATCGTTAAAATATCGTAAGATAAAATAGGCGTCACTTATTTATAAGAGACTGCGGATCAATGCCTTTGAGGGGGTTGATTTTCGGATTTTTAGTGTTACGCGTGATTTCTCCGAATTCTTTCGACGCGAATGTTTGGAAAAATGAAATCGTCTGATGAATTAATGCCCTCGTGAATCCATTCCTTAACATCATTCGGATTACAGCCAAAATGGTAACCGTTTCCTTTAGTGGCCGTTATCAATTTATTTTCTCTCCGCAGTTAAGTAGCAACGAAAATCGACAACGTAATATATATAACTGTTATGACAACATATTACGATAAATAATGATTCCCCTTATAACGATTATGACATCTTCGCATGCATGTTGCATACATTTAATATTATGACAAGAAAAAAGCTATATAAACGTAAAAATATTCGATAATTTTAATAAATAATACCCGGCGGTGCACGGGTAGATGATAATTTTGTCTAAATAACTTTGAAAACCATAAAAAAATTCAGAAAGCTGTTACATCCATATATTTTTTCTTGTTGAATAAACCTTAGGAAAAGCGAAACGTTATTAAATAAGTGAATTCAGGGTCAGAGGCTAGTTGGATGGGATTTTATCGTTAGCGATTTTTTACCTCGATCTTAAAAATACAGTAAATTCTTTAGTACTTATTATTTTTACTAAAATCAAATTAAACAATATATATTTTTTAAATAGAGATGCGAACACGGAATACGTGTCACATCAATTCTTACTATTTTCAAACTAAGCTAAACGCTTGTGCTGTGAAAATAGGACTAACATGCTGGCCTGGAGTGAGGTTCGAACTCGCGACCTTTGGATCACGAGGCGAGAGTTCTAACCACAGGACCAACAAGCTACTCATATTTAATCATTCTATTAAAGACTTTGTATTTTAAGTTATTTAATTTTTGTTTTTCTTTAGAATCAGACTGTCAACAGGTCATTATTGACCCTAATAGATGGTCTTAGAGTGACATTAGAGTACAAAGTATGAACATTTTGAATATGATATAATTATACAATACACTTTTTTTTATTAGTTTTATTCTGCTCTGACGATGGAACAGACGGACAGAAACCAGCTGGCGTAAAATTAAAAAAACAACAACATTTAAATACAAAAGTTATTATATTTCAGTAGTGCTTGTATACATATGAGACACATCTCCAAACTCGTCTCCAAAGTAGTTTAAAGGATATCACAGAGATGGGCGCGGAGCGAACTGTCATTTATTATCTATCGTATTTTATATGCTGAATATAATGACTGATACATAACGACGGGTCGCGTAGTGTACACGTAATAGTAGAAATTTGTTCAAATTTGCTATTACTAAATATTATATATTTTTTAATAAAATCTCGACACATGATTCGCGAACTCTGAACTGATACGGGTCTAGACGATCAAGACCGTGCGTGCTGACCTTAACGTCTTAGTGTCTTTAGAGAAAATGAAATAGAATAAAAAACATTATTATTTTTCGGATTGGCATCCCTGTCTCCGATAGTAAATAGCACTGCAGCGGGGTAAATGAACTTCAAGGGCAAACTATGTACTTTGTAATGATGCAGATATTTTAGATAAAGTATGGAAATGGCCTAGCGCGCGCCTCCGAAGCGTGATATTAAAGTTAACTTGTTTTGCTTTCAGTTTTGCCCGTCCTTGGACGGCCGCGTACTCGCCCAGGACGTAATTGCATCGAAATCACGCGAATACTCGTTTGTCAATACGTTTAAACTAATACGTGCGTAATTTCAAACTGGTTTCGGTTTGCGGTTCACAACTTTGCACTTTCAATACACTGATTTTACATTGTATAATTTTATATAAATTGTCTTACTACCTGGCAACGGGATACATTTCAATGTATCTTTCTAGTGATTATCGAAATAATTTTTGTTAATTATCAATATCGAAGAACTTTATTCGTATCTTCACAACTGCAACTTTACAATTCAATGTGATTTTATTAAAACCACAAACCATCAAAATATATAGATGAGAACTAACACAAATTTCTTGGTACACGGTATGGTTCCACGGATGGTTCCAGACTCTTTAAAAAATAATTTGATCTTATAAAATTTGAAACAATTCTTTTTTAAACGAAAATACGTTTGTTTTCTAGGGGATTTAATTATGCAAGAATAAATACTTTACCTGCATTAAAAATGTGTCTTAAATATAAGCGGGGAAGGAATTTCGCCCAAAGAAGGATTTTAGTTCATCTATGTACAATTTTATATTCTGTCACCAAAACATAGTATATTTTTTGGAGTAGAATAAAAGTGATCAACCGCAAGACTCATATGGTGATTCGATTAATTACGGCTAGGTACTGTGTACCTATGTATTAAAAATATAAGATTTTGTACAAAAATATTTTTGTAAGATCCTAAAAGATCTTTGAAGATTACCTTCATTAAAACTTAAATTAATTTAAATACTAACTAACTAACTAACTAACCTTCACGCCGTTTCCCTGCAGGGGTAGGCAGAGAGGATTGAACGCCACACTCTTCTATCCTGGCACACCACTTTTGCTTCGGCCACATTCATACATCTTCTCATTTATCTCATTTAAATACAATCATAATAAACATAAATAGGAAGTTTCATATGTTCCCCCTACTTATCCGGACGTTTTTCTCAGATATTTCCGGTCAACTTTTAATAAATAAATAAAATAAATTAATCAATTTATATTACAGTAAATTATTATGCAGGAAAACCATATTTATGAGGAAAATCTTTTTTTTTTCAATAGATGATTTATTAGTGCGAATGCAACCTTTAAGATATTGATAAATAAATAAAGAATTTATATGAAGGTTATAAATAAAAATAATTTAAGTAATGACCTCGTTTTAATTTTTATTTATTAGAATGAACAATAATATCTATAATTAAGATAATTATTAAATAAACATTATGTTTAATAATAATTACATATCGATTTAACTTTCTTACTTAGTGTGCCGTTTAAAATATATATGCAACCGTCATCGGTATTTGTTTTTTTTTAATAATTTCTTTAGTCAGGTATTTAATTTTTTTTTAATTTATCTTTATATTCCTTGTGAGAGACTCGACCAGGGTATATACCTTATTTATAACTACGAACATAAATTAATTATATTAGATCATACGATCATAATCTAATCCCCTATAACTCTTGAATATTTCGTTTTTACAATTTAAATTGGTTTCGTAGGTCTGTCAAAATAAATTATTACATTCTGTAGTTCTGTCCTTGCATATTAAAACGTTTCATCCCTTTATCCTTGAAATGATCTTACCTAATTATTTCATTGTGCTATCCTTGAAATTATCTTGCTTTATAAATTATAACATACCGTTGTTCTGTCTTTGAAATTGCCTTGCTTGATTGTAATACTTCATTGTATTCTTGAAATCGTCTTGCTCAATTGTTACATTTCGCTTTGCTTTCCTTGAAACCATTTAACTTATTTGTGACATTTTTTTTAAATACGAACACGGAATACGTGTCGCTTCAATATTCTTATAATAATATATATATATATATATATAATTATATATATATATATATATATATATCTATATATAATATATATTATGTATATTATATATTATCAATTTATTATCGATAGTATTATCAAACTAAACCAAAAGCCTGTGCTATGAAAAAGGACTAACTTGCTGGTTGTCCTGGAATGGTAATTTTTTTTTCAATTTCAATTTTATTTTATTAATAATATGTACATTTACAAAACTAAGTGTTCAAGGCCATACATATTTATATTATGAAAGTGAATATATATAATATATTATATACTATTATAATATCTAAGTATCTAGATCTAATATATCTATATATATATATATATATATATATATATATATATTATTCATTTATATATTATCCGATAGTATTATCAAACTAAGCCAAACGCCTATTGCTATGAAAAAAGGACTAACTTGGCTGGTGTCCTGGAATGGTATTTTTTTCAATTTCAATTTATTTATTTAATAATATGTTACATTAGCAAACCTAAGTGTTCAGTGCACACATACATATTATATTATGGAAAGTAATATATATTATATTATATATATATATATATATATTATATATATATATATAATATTATATATAATATATTATATCACAATTAACAATTTTAATTAATTAAAATTAACATAAAACTGGTCAAAGGTGTAGGAGAATCCTGCTTCGGAAAACCCCTTCAGACACATGGAATATATCAATACCCAAAACGATATGATTCGAACCACCGACCACAAGATCATTAAGCCATGTATTCACTAGGGGACAAATTGTCCCTCAACAGCACGCGCGGCATAGAGTCTACGTGACGTTGCAACGTCGTGCACTGTTCCGCGACCTCGCGCACAACATAGCGCGGCATTTCTACGTGCCGTGGCAACGTTGCCATGCGCACGGTACCCGAGCGTACTCACTGCAACATTCCGCGGAGCGTCAGTACCACGTGGTATGTTTACAAGTGAATACGCATGCGCTGTATCTGTCAAGATGACAATGCGGGGAAACGAAATCGTTCTTGAACTCATCGAGCTGTATCGATCGAAGATCGCATAGAATGTCCGTCCTTCTTTCTCTTTGCAGTAAATAATTTCGCATTCTCCCCTTTTTTCTCCTCTTACTTTTCGATAAACTCATTAACATAAACAGATACGTGGCTATCATAATAACCTCATAGGGCGATATATTTCTGCGACGTCTGGAAAACAATAATTATTTGCAAAAAGGACCTTGTTTTTAATAATATTCAATTTACTACAGTAAAACCTCGTTAATTTGAAATTGCGACCCAAAAAAACATTTCGAATTGCGCTGAACCCCGTTTTCGCCAAATGAGATACCGCAGCTGTCATCGTAACCTCATGACATTTCCGCGACAAGATATGCGAGTCCCGGTGTGTACACGTCAAATGACCGCGTCATTGTCCCCGAAACATGAGCGTAGATGTTGATGCGACATGCCGAGCGGAATGTTTCGCGATTTGTCCCCTAGTGAATACATGGCTTTAGGCGAGCGTCATGTCCACTCCACCAACAAGCCGCTCAAATTTCGTTGTGCTATCATCATCATCATCTTCAGCCCTTTGTTCTTGTAGGGTCGGGGGCTCAAAGACTCGACAAGGTGCCCCATGATCTTTGAATAATTTTGCTTAATTATTTATCATCATCGCAGTTTGTCCTTGCATACATTTCGCTTAGTTGTAACACTCTCTTGTTCTGTCTTTAAATAAGTTTTGCTGAATAATATCGTTTTCAAAATTAAAACTATACGTGCATATATTTTTAATACTAATTGTGATACAAGGAAAACTTAATGCAAATGTGAGCATGTGAGATATTAGACTAATTAGTTGTTTTACTAGAAAAACTTGTTTTCACGCGGTCGGTGAAGAAATAATTACCATAACGTAATACATGCATAAAAAATGCGTATTAACATTAACATTAACATTTTAAAAATAAACGAGGATAAAATTCTAAAATAATCCAAAATGAAGGCCCCATCATCTTAATATTGAATTTAAAAATTGAGTAAAAAGTTGCGTAAATACTAATATGGCACATTTTCATCATTTTTCGTTGCTCAAATACTTACGCAAAAATAATAATGTGATAATGTGTTAATAATATCAAATAGGAAGGTTGGCAGATGAGCACACTAATATATAAAAAATATTTTATGTCTATTGCAATTCCAGCGAAGCTACGACGGTACTGCATTAGTGTCAGTGACGGGTATAAAAGCTAAGGCAGCAAAATAAAATAAAAAATGATTTAATCTACTTTTTACTTTATTATAGTCCAATCTATTTTTTACATTCTGTCCTCAATCAACATGATGCAAGAAGAGGAGATGCGATAAGTCTGCCATTTGAGAAGAAGTTGAAATCTCTAAAAGCTTAAATGTATAGTACAGTGAAGGTCTTCAATTAAGTGCTAGAGGAAATGAGAAAGGGAAAAAATATCTTAATTTAAAATTATTACGAACCGACCTCCTGCCCCCCCCCCCCCTCCCACCCCGCACGACCCTTTCAGCTGTTTGCCCTATCTGCCAATAATTTATTAAGAGTATGTTTTCATGTTAGCTTTTCAAACCATTTCGTAAGTGTTGCTATTTTTGTGAACGATCGCGTGTTGAAATCACAGCGTGCACTTTGACTTAATTTATTAATTTATAGCTATGACCCGTCAAGAATGACGAAACATTAGTTCGCGTCTTTGCTAAGCCCTAGTATATATTTATTGTGTTTGATTAACGCCCATATAAGCAATATTGGGACACTTCTAAGATCAGATCGTATTCGATACTTTAACGAGAAACACCTCAAAGTCTGCTCGATTTCGAGACGTCTCCGTGAATATGTTATTTTGTTCACTACAATTTTACTTTAACCCTAGAAAGCTAACGTTCGGGCGTACACCTTTAAAGCTAACCATCCGTCGAAACGACGGGTACTTGAAAAAGTACTTTTTTTTGCAAAATATATAAACTGTATGTACGTTATATTTTACATTATCGTTAATTTAAAGGTTTTTCAATACAAATACTTCTAATAAATTAAACTTTACTTATTTATTTAAGAAATGCAGTAAATTTTCTAAAACCTATGAAAAAAAAGATCTATATTTTTTCATAAATGCGAAATCAACTAGAAAAAATAATGTAACATTCTATGTTTTGGCATTTTATGGCACATGAGATTATATTTAAAAGTATTTATACTATAAAAGTTATTTATATTTCGAGCATGTGGTACAAAAATTAATCTTATGTTCATCACATATCGCTACCTCTTACATCTGGCACAAATAATTTTAGTCATACACTTTTTCTTGTAGTGGTACTTCCTGCATATTTTTCTTTTATGATCTTCTTGTTTCGAAGAAGTTGATAACTCTTCTTCATTTTCCGATCCTTGAAAAAGAGCTTAGCTTGATGATTACTGGTCTTGACTAATGGATAGTGCGCTGAAAGAACGCTCCTGATTTTATCCTTCATTTTTGCGGAGGCATTGTTGTTTTTACCAATCTTGCCTTTATTCAAGGCTCCACGAGTCAAAAATGTATGTTTTCATAAATTCTTTACGAGGAATTCATTTTTAGCCCGGTAGTAGACTAAAAAAATCAGTTTTTACCTCGTATATTCCCTTGGGGCAGTTAAATGATGCTGATCTGTGAGGAATCTGGAAGATTACTGGAGTTTCTTGAAATAACTTATTCCACAGTTGGGGCATAAGTCACAAGATGTACTCATTTGTCTTTCTTCGGAATTAGATGGCTCATAATTTTCGTCATTTTGGACATCGTCTTCCAGTACGAAGTTTTCCGTCTCACTGGTGAACGCATTACCTTGGTCTTCGAAACTATTCTCTTGGTTTATTAACTTCGATATTGCATCATTATTTAATGAAGATATGGTAGAACTCTATAATAAACACAACTTACGTCAAGAATGTACACGCATGCTCAAACAAAAAAACTAACGGTAAAGCTAACCATCCGTCGAAACGACGGGCAAAGGTCAAGTATCTCGAAAACTATAACACTTATCTGCCCGATGCGTGTGCCACTGCAGCGACCTCACTGGTGACCGAGTTGGCTAGCTAAGACAAAACATTCGGATTCACCGTTAAACAGAGACCGCTATTTTTCTTAACGATGCCCGTCGATTCGACGGAGGTTAGCTTTCTAGGGTTAAATAATAAATGTAATTTTATCAAACAACCGAATCTTCATTGTTCTAGATTTTCCCATGCTGAGTACATAACAAATTGATATTATGTGCTGTACAAATTTTAGATTGATTATAAAGTTTATAAATTGTTAATATCGTATTTATATTACATCATACATTTTTATATTGTAACGAGGCTAAAAAGAATCACGAACTTCTGTCGAGTGACAGTTGTTTGAAGTGGTCACAACATTTTCCACGAATCGAGAATCGAGAATGGTCCACAATGTTCTACGGCTTTCGGGAAGCATCTGAAACTTTCTACAAGAATCTAGAAGGCACGAGAGTCGTCTCCCAAACACTGGGAACGCCTAAAAGATTCGATACCAGCATCGGCCAGATAAATAAGACGCGCGCGGAAGTAAAGTTGTTATTTTAGCGCGCTTGACGGCGAAACTAATGCGAACGTAGCTGGGGAGGCCAGAGTGGCCAACTGAGCGATAATTCGACAGTTCTTACGTAGCGAAATAAACCAAAACGAATAACACGTGCGGAAATTGGGTGGAATGCTCTGGTGAATATTGAATTAAGTGTATATTTACGAGTGATAAATTATGAAACAGTTTAATTTAAAGGATAGCGTGAAATTTAATAGTCTTATTAATAAATCCGTTATTAAATTCCTGCGTTTTCATCGATTCCTCCCGCAGCCACGACACGTGACAATATATTTGCGAATGCACTTTTTTTAAGAATAAAAAATATTTTTGCCGCCCTTTGGCGTAAAATTTGCCTGCGTCTAACTTGCCCGCGTCCCAGGGACGTCCCCGTGAATGCTGTCGATAGTAACGAATGTTATTATGATACGCTCGAAACAATATCATTGATTAGGAGGCTTCGTGACAATAATTTCAGTCTCGTCACGAATGTAAGAATGCCTTGTTAAATAAACATCGGAAAACCATATTCATTTGCCGCACGCGACATTCAATATCCCTGCCCGGCCGTTCTCAAACTTTTATATTCCTCGTCTTAAACAAATATATAAAAAGAAACGGAATAATCCAAGATGATGGTCCCGTTGTTCATACAATGAAAATAAGTATTTCACTATATAATTTAACGTCCTGTTAATTTAATGTAACTAAAATAATCGTAATCCAAATTAAACAAACCAAACCTAATAACCAAACCTAATAACCTAACCTAACCTCATATATTGCCTATGAAATGTCAAAATATGCAGTGCATTTTTCGGAACTTTAAAGTGTAATATCTTATTTAACACTTACTATTTAAACATAAATTATCTTTCATTTTGTTATTAGCACATTCAATAATATAGTGAAATACTCATTTTCGTTGTATATGCAATGGGACCATTATCTTGGATTTAGCCAAAGAAACCCGTGTTTCCCTACCCGCCAAGTTTTCTCCACAACCAGCCACAACCACTCACCGGTGGTTATGGTGGTGGGTAGCCCTTGGTGTCACATCGAAAATACGCGAGTTTGGTGGGGGTGGCTGTGCGTGGGTAGGAGGGGGTGACGAAAATGTGCTTTCTAGCACATTGTTTTGTTATGGGAAGGCCGCAAATGCTTCAGATTGTTTCAAAAGAGGCGCGCTGACTGTGTCGGTGAGTCTAGAAAGTTCTGGAAGGAGAAGGTTCTGGAAAATTCCCGAAAGTTCTATAAGGTTCTAAACTGAGTGGCAGAATGTGTCGGTGTGTCTAGAAAGTTCCTGTACATTCAATAAATTTCTTGAAAGTTCTGGAAGGAGAATTTTCTAGAAAGTTCGCGAAAGTTCTATGACGATCCAAACAGTGTAGTAAAAGTCTACGCGTGCGAAGCCGCGCGGGCACAGCTAGTCCTAAGAGATCGGCACACCACATCAGTGGAAGATTTTCGATCGATCGGTTCGGCGCGCTACATATCGAAGGTAGAAAGTCAAAAAGGGTTAGTGATTATTTCAAACTTTACAGTAGAGGAAAAGAAAGTTCTGGCAGTCTGATTTTGTCAATATTTATTTTATTATTAAACGATTTCAAACAAATTATTATTTTAACAAGAAGTGCACGAAATAAATCTCGTGTGTAGAACGGGAGATCGTTTACATGTTGACACATACTTATGGCATGAATACAGTTAAACAAAATTTGAGTAGCTCGTTGATTTGTTGGTAGTCATGACTCTCGCCTGATGTTTCAGTGGTCGGTGGTTCGAGCCCCATCCCAAGACCCCAGCAAGTTACTCTTATTTTCAGAGTACAAGCGTTTAGCTTAGTTTGAAAGTAGTCAGAAATTTGAAGTCGTTTATCTCCACAACTATTGATGTGTAAGGAAATTGGTGTTTAAACATTTTTGACCCATAATATAGTCAGGATTCTAACTGAAAGTATTGTTGAATAGCTCTGTTACACCCTGTATTTTGATTTAAAAAGTTTTGAATAAATTCGAAGATTAAAATAATTCATAATATTCTGCCAGATAAAAATTTAAATACGAATTTTTCCAAATATATTTTTAATAAAAGTCATGCTTCATGTTCTCACTACACGCCCCTGCTATCCTCTATCCCCTGCCTGTCACGCGGGAGATTGGGCTTAAGTTCTCCGCCAAATAGATTTTTATTCTGAAATATGTTAATATTTTTCAATACAAAAGTGGTGAAAACTAAGTTTATTTTTATTAATAATATAGATATTTATTTTATTTATTTAACTGGACTGATGGACCCGTGAGAGACTAAAATATGGTTATGTCTAAAAATACTGATGTCTATCTTAGGTTGCTGACATTAAAATACGAGTACTATAGATACGTCAGAATTAACGCAAGTATTTTTGCATAATATCACATTCTCTATTGGTATGTTTATAAAAAAAAACTCGTTTATTAAATTTTATCGACGCGACGGCGCGACGGGTTTTGAAAGACGTTGAAAAAATTATTAAGCGTTAACCCTAGAAGAATATTTGTTGCTTTCTCTTTCGAACTGTTCAATGGATGGCGTTGATTCTCCGTTTCAACGAAGTCGCCGACAGGGCGTCTCAAGGGGCGGTTGCGTCACGCTGGTAAGTGCCGCCATTTTCAATATACGAATTACTTGTTAGTCGAATCGTCTCGTGTAGAAAATTACAAAAGCCTTCTGGGGTTAATCTTGGAACTGGCTATTTGTTGCGGTGTTTTTCCTTTCAATCTCTTGTTTGATTGATTGAATCGGAGTGAAAAACGAAAATAGCTGCAAAACTTTTACAAAAAAAGGCGTACGTAATGATGGACAGTGCTGTAGTTATGCCCGATTTTCGTAATTCTGGTTGTAATTTTACCTCATGTATCGCGACATTTTTACTCCCTTTATATTAACTCGTGGCGTCTGATTGATTGATTGCTTGTCTGACAAAAAATTTTGGATCGATTTTTAACCCTTTCCCCGTGATCCAATCGAGCTGAAACTTAGCAAGTAGACTCGTAGCGACGATCAAGAAGATCTATCAAATTTTCTTTAAAAAAAATAATTATAGTATAATTTTGGATTTTTCAAATTATATGGAGATTCCGACGCATATGGTAGACACGAAACCCGAAAATGAGAAAGGACGTATTGTAAAAACTTGATTTTTATGGGTTACCTTTTTAAGAATGTTGGGAACTTTTCAAACTTTTTCAAATTCACAAGCTCGTATCTTTTTAATTTTTTGATACACACAGTGTCTCATAGCTACAGCAAAAACTTTACGGGCAGATTCCTGCCATGACTTAATATGAATAGTTGTGGTGATATGCAATATCAAAGATTGCATTTTTATTTCAATATTTCTGATTTATTTTTTGCAAAAAGTTGAACTATCATTTATACATACATATATTGTTTATGAAAAATTCGTTCGCTTTAAAATACAACTCAAAAAAAATGATAAAAATCTTGTAAAAAATATTTTTTAATTTTTCGCAAGGTGGTGGTGTAATGGTCAATCGTGGGTAGAATCGGTGAACGTTACGTCGTGTAAATTGATGACTTCATCATCATTCTTGGCGCTACAACCCCTGGTGGGTCTTGGCCTCCTCAAGAGTCTTCCTCCACTCAACTCGGTTTACTGCCAGCTCTCTCCAGTTCCGAAGCTCCAAGGCAGAAATGTCTTGCACTTGTCTTAATTTTGGCCTTCCTAAGCTCCTTCGCCCTATTGGCCTTGAGTTCAGCAGGGATTTAGGTGCTTGATGCTCGGACATTCTCTCCACATGACCCAGCCACCGAAGTCTTCCCAATTTTATAAATTTGATCAAAGTGATCACTTAAGCCAGCCATACAATAGATCCTTAGCTCTATATACACCCATACCTACTTTTCCACATAAATAGCTTCGTTTCTATGAGACACCTATAATACTTGATTCAATATAAATAAAAGTTTTTTCGCTCGCATCGTCGGTACACGTTGCGTCATTTAGAAATGGTAATTAATACGTCACCGATTGCAGCACACGCTCTGATAATAAAAGCTATGAAATAATATTGGTTGCGCCGATCAGTTCAGCCAACCTGGGCGGGGTAACGAGCGCAGAGATGGCGCAAGTTGTGCTCTGTTTCGGTCGCACGCGTGCATCATCTTCGTGCGCATACCATGCGAGATACGTGCTCCAGATCCCAACCAAGAACCTCACAGCACTCACGAGACTTTAACGAATGTAGAGACGGTTAAACTGTTATTTTAACCGGTTATTTTCGGTACAGGGATATTTGTGATTTGTATCCTAATGTATGGAAGTGAAGCCTGGAATTGGCAGAAGAGGAATGAAAGTAGACTGAATGCGGTAGAAATGCGGTCACTAAGACGCTTGTGTGGAAAATCTTTGGTCGATAAAGTAAGGAATGAACAAATTAAACGTGAATGCAATGCTGGCTGTAGTGTGGTAGATAGAATAAAGAAAGGAGTGCTGAGATGGTTTGGTCATGTGGAACGTATGAACGAGGAAAGGATGGTTAAGAAAATATATGAGGCGAGTGTTGAAGGCAACAGAAATAGAGGGCGTCCGCGAAAGACCTGGCACGATCAGATACAACAAGTGTTTGAGGATGGCCCCGTTAAAAACAACCGTAGAACTAGTATGAGAAGATGTATGAATGTGGCCAAAGCAAAAGTGGTGTGCCAGGATAGAAGAGTGTGGCGTTCAATCCTCTCTGCCTACTCCTCCAGGGAAACGGCGTGATGGTTAGTTAGTTAGTTATTTAGTATCTGATTGTATCGATGATTGATAATTAAGATATAATTTTTGTCTAGTACCGAAGGTTGCTCGTCGAACTGCAAAAATTCAGTTGCCAACCATCGACGCAATGAGATACAGATCCAAATAACGGTTATTGTGTCACTATTATATGTGTCACGGTTATAATACCTGCACTAGTAGAATGTATGGCTGGATTTCTGCGGAAATCTGTTGCGCGCGTTCGTCACGTTTGATGTTAATTTGATGTTAAATGATTTTAATACAATACAAAAAGTGGCGACAGTATTCGACTACAGAAAAAAAATTGTAATATCTTACAAAATAAAATATCTCGAAAAGTATCTCTAAATCTTCCGCAACCTATCAAATAAATACAAAACACCTATAAACGAAATAAATAAATTTAAATAAGAGTGCAAAAAGTTTGTTATGAAAAACTTTTAAATGACTAGTGTTTATATAATATATTTGTACACGTTTTTCTTATGTTAATACAATTCTAAAACCACGTGTAAAGTGGAACTAAATAAACATTGAAAAATAAAAAATATATAAAAATATTGACATACCTATTGCTATACCAAATTGGTTAGCGCCGTCAGTCACGTACATATTTTGTTTTTCATTTTGACATAAAAGATTGCAATTTTTGGGACTAATATTCCTGAATGTGTTTTAAGTGTTCCACTTAGGGGTTTGACTTTATTAAAAACCTTTTTCGCAAACCTTTGTTCGCATTGAGGAACATTTAATATTTCACCGTTAAGCCATGTATTCACTAGGGGACAAATCGCGAAACATTCCGCTCGGCATGTCGCATCAACATCTACGCTCATGTTTCGGGGACAGTGACGCGGTCATTTGACGTGTACACACCGGGACTCGCATATCTTGTCGCGGAAATGTCACCCTATGATGTTATGATGACAGCTGCAGTATCTCATTTGGCGAAAACGGGGTTCCGCGCAATTCGAAATGTTTTTTTGGGTCGCAATTTCAAATTAACAAGGTTTTACTGTAGTAAATTGAATATTATTAAAAACAAGGTCCTTTTTGCAAATAATTATTGTTTTCCACACGTCACGGAAATGTCGCCCTATGAGGTTATGATGTCAACTGTCATATCTGTTTATGTTAATGAGTTTATCGAAACGTAAGAGGAGAAAAAAGAGGAGAATGCGAAATCATTTACTGCAAAGAGAAAGAAGGACGGACATTCTATGCGATCTTCGATCGATACAGCTCCATGAGTTCAAGAACAACTTCGTTTCCCCACACTGTCATCTTGACAGATACAGCGCATGCGTATTCACTTGTAAACATACCACGTGGTACTGACGCTCGCGTAATGTTGCAGTGAGCTCGCTCGGGTACCGTGCGCATGGCAACGTTGCCACGGCACGTAGAAATGCCGCGCTATGTTGTGCGCGCCGTCGCGGAACAGTGCACGACGTTGCAACGTCACGTAGACTCTGTGCCGCGCGTGCTGTTGAGGGACAATTTGTCCCCTAGTGGATACATGGCTTTAACTGCACTAATGTTTCCGGTTGCTGTGATTGCCAAATATTTTGGTGAGTCTCATATAACATACAATAGGCATGATGACAGATTTTGAAATAACATTCTATATTGTAGGTTCACATCTACTATTACCGAAAATAACGTTATTTCAGTAATAAACTAAGTTTTCATGTACATATTTTTAATTTGGCGCAAAAACGCCCGCAGCTGTCATTTCGTCTACGTGACGTCGAGCCTCAGTAAACATTGCATTGCGTCTATGGCAACGGTTCAAAGACACGGTGATGGGTACTGAGGCGCGACGTCATTGGCTCTGACCGGTGTTTCAGTCAAAATGCGGGATTGCGCAATTTTATTCTTTTACTTTATTGAAAATCTTATTAATCTCAATGTGTATATTAAAACTGGATCATTTTTTAGAATCCTTTCAATATATTTTCTTCTCTGAAATCACTTATTCTTTAATTCTTTAATACTGTCATCATGCCTATTGTATAAAAATATGTTCGGAGAGAAACGCTTTCGATAAATAGATTTGCAATCAAGACAGTAAGCAAGACACAAATAACTGACAAAGTTGGTCGGTTAAAAAAACTTAATTTTTTGGGTACCTACACCTAATATTATTGAATATAATAATATTCGATTTCTGTGATTCTGTAGCACGATATTCATTCGTTGAAAAATAGACGAATCTTTCTGGTTGTTTTTTTTTTTTCAAATATAGGTATGTACCTAAGTTAGTTAAAAATCATGAAATGCACTTTTGGTTGGCATTCCGAACACCAGGCGGACACATTATCACCTACGGTGTTCATTTTATAGCGTTAATGACGCTATTGCAACGATTTGAATTATTTTATAGTGATGCCCTATTATTGGTTGAGAGATTACCGATGAACACATACTCGCCTACAGTGAGTTAATCACTGATCTCTCGAGTCAATCATTAACAGTGATGAAATTTCTTAAAGCATTTTGATTAGTGATTCTTTTTTGAACAACACTGTGAACTAAAATACATAGTTCGTAGTTCGTAAAAATTAAATAAAAGGATAGCCTTATTTGATTTTTGTTGACTTAATTTTAGTTTTTATACGAAGCAAGAAATTAACATAACACTGAAATAATTAAAACAAATTAGATTAATCAGTTAGAAAGATTATTTTCATTTATTTTAATTATCAAAATGGGTGATTATTTTAATTATCAAAATAAAAAAATATCAAACTTCCAAATTTTTATAAAATGTTTATACGACTAGTCGCTTGAACCTTTTTGACTCAAAATTTAGGAAGGAATCTACCTGTAAAGTATTGTATACTAGCTCTGTTAAATCCTGCATTGTGACAAATAATTCATCGTCAAATTATACCTTCACAAAAAATATGATTACCTACATTCAAATATAATTTAATGCTATTAATTTTTTTGTTAATTTATTTCGTATCAAACATAATAATTTCGTTGTCTGTCCGTCCGTCTGTCTGCCTGTCCCCGTGACTTCGTGTAACGTCCGTAATTTCGTTCGAATTCACGGCTAAAAAAATGAAATTAAACGGCCGGAGATGTGGCTTGAACCTCCGGCCACCAAACCCGAACGGGCCGTTCAACGCATGTTGCTGCGGCCGCCTCTCCATCGAACGCCAAAAATATGCTATAAATATAATGTATATTAACTACAGGACTTAGCAAAGACGCGAACCAATATATCGTCATTTTTGACGGGATGTAGCTAGTACCTATATATCATGGCAAAACGGTGATCACAGTCGCAGTTTTCAATCACGGATTTCGTTAAATATTAATCACACACACACACGCCAATGTAAAGTAGCAATTTATCTCGTCACTAGGAGAAATATTCAGAGACGCGAAGGTGAAACTGAATGCATTTTAAATTGCAAACACACATATTTAATTTTATTACCCGAGTCGTGGAGATAAAAACGAGACTGGCTTCCTGTTGCCCGTTGCTAGTGATGGTATTTTAATCGGTGACACACTAACCGTTATTTAAAATTTGTCCCCGATTGCGTCGATGATTGGCAACTGATTTTTTTGTAGTTGGACGGGAAACATAACCGAAACGGAACCGAAAATAACCGGTTAAAAGAACAGCTTGACCATCACTGCCGTTGCTTTCCATGATCGCGGTGACAAAAAATTTTAGACGCTACGCTGCATTTTTTAACGATTGATGACAAATTCCATCGTGATCCGCGTTTGTGGTTATTTTGTGTGTAATTAAGTTTAATTCATTAAATCAGCTTCGAAACCTATGTATTTTATGTCGTGGGAAGGACCATAGATGTCTCTATTATTATTTTGTCTCGTAGTCTATTCGAATATATGTATATATTAAAGAAACTGATTTAGAGCATATACTCGTACATATACAACTTTCAAAATTTTGATATTGTGTGGATATTCTTACGGTGGAATTAGTGAACGTTGCATTGTGTAAAGTGATCACTTAAGCCGGCTCGTATAGGTCGTAAGCCCTGGGCCACCCTGTAAAGACTTTCACACACGTTTCCCATATAAACAGCTTCATCTCTGTGGACAAAAAATCCAGTTGATGATACCATATTTCGTTTAATATTGTTCAAAAATAATAAAACAGTGAAAAAAAATCAGTCATTTATTGATAGATTTCAAAAACCGAACAAGAGGCTCGTCGTCTAGGTCAAGTGACGTCACACGCTGGATCGTCGCACGAAACGAAAAAAATTTGCAACGCAACTTTTAATTCCCACAACTTTTTCATTTGTAGAGATATTTTAATGATTCTTTCACATTTTTTTTCATTTTACTTTTAAATTTTTATAATTAATCTATAATAAATTGAAACTTCTTCATGGTTTCAAAATTTACAAGGTTGCTGTAATTTTTTAAACAAGGCGAACATATTAGCTCCAAACGTGGTGACAAATAATTGTAGAAAAGGAATTAGCGTTGATTTGTGTCTTTTTATTTTGGTGGCCCGTGGTTCTAGCAGGCAATTTCTACGCGCTATATAATATCGGGATTATTAAAATGCTTGACATTTCGATGCGGCTGGTTTAAATTCGCCGTCTCGCTCGCATCCGTTGCGTTGCTGGCCTTTTATGTTCGGAAACTCGTCTAGCCAATGTCTCCGATCAGTTTTGCTCTTTCAGCGTTTAGGTCAGTCACCACCGTGCATTATAGTTTCCAGAAAAGGTCATCCTTGGACAAACGGGTTATTGGGTTCGTTGAATCAACTCGCTCAATCGTTGCATGTTCGTGTTGTAGATGCGAAAGACTATTGCATTGTTAAAAATCGTCACCAATGTTAGGCGTAGAATAATCGAACAAAGCTGTACATACAAAAAAAACGATAATAATACGATAAACAGTATTGTTGATACAGTGTTTCTGCTGTAATGATAGAATTACGGACATTTGGCAGATGTCTTGACATTTCCATTATGCCATGTCCCAAAATGCAGAACGGATGTAATGAATAGGCACGTCGTAACAAGTATTGTGCAACTTTGACGAACTGAGCATAAATACATGTCGATGTATTTATTAAGAGTAGCTTGTTGGTGTAGTGGTCATGACGCTCGCCTAGTGAGCTGGTGGTCGGTGGGTTCGAACCTCACTCCAGGACACCAGGAAGTTAGTCCTATTTTCATGGCACAAGCTTTTAGCTTAGCTTGAGAATAGTAATAATATTGATGCGACACATATTTTGTGTTAAAAATTTTTAAAAAAATCAATGACAGTATCATCATAAATGACAGACCAGACATAAGATTACTCATATATTAGATACTCACCTCATAAATTGCATAGTAAATGGAGCCATCTGAAGTGCAACTAATAAAAAACAAAAAATATCAAGCAATTTTTATTACTCTAGCGGTAGGTACGCGAAGGTATTCGTGACTATTGCATTATAAAAAAGTGGATTGCTTTAAAAATGGAATAAAAATGTTGATCAATTAAAAAGAGACTACATATAAGGTCGAAAAATTTTCGTTAACTTACCATACTGTCATGGCGAAATTGGGTAACGCGCCATTCCCGGATAGAATTGGAGGTCCGTGTTTCGAGTCCCGGTGACAGTTAAAATATATTTTCGTTAATTTGATTTTTTCTGTATGCCTTTTCTAATTAATTAATAAAAATTGGTTAATAATTCACAGAACTTTGTCCTGAAATTGCAACTTCACAATAAGAATGTGTTTCCTTTAATAAAAAAAAATATCCCTTAGAAACTTACGTACGTACATCCCGTCTATTTTGTCTTAAGGGTTTAGGATATTATAACCTTTTTATTATTCTAGGAATAGTGGCAAATGAGCTTAATATCGGAAGTCATGTTGTCTATTTTCTAGTGTTGTGATAACAATCACCATAATTATCATTATTGTTTTTCTAAGAGTAGAGGAGGGATAGTTTATCTTAAATGTATCTACATAAGAGTTATATTATCAAGTTAGAATAAAAGGGTTTTTGGTAACCTATTTTGCAACTAAAGTTGACGAAAAAACGGTCGAGCGATGCGTTTTTTACGAACGCTGCCTATAGGGAAGTTGTAGAACTCAAAAAGTTCTATAAAAAAATACGCTTATTATCTATATTTTAAGGTTAATACACAAATTGATAAATAATTATGACTAAAAGTTACTAAAAATCTACGCGTGCGAAGCCGCTCGGGTAAGCTAGTCTCTTATATAAGTAATGTTGTTTCGCGATGTTTCCGGAATCTGGTGGATTATCCCAGACCTCTGTAGTAATTTCCAATTTACCGTAAAAGATGTAGACTACTGTAAAATCCTCATTTACGTTAAATTCTTTCCGCTTGTACCATCTCATGACACTATTATATTCCAATGTCTACATACGAGTATGTTATTATATACATTATGTACATTATATACAGTATGTTATTATATACATATCATGTAGGGCCCAACGTTAAAATTGATATCATCGCCATGTGAGTTCAAATGTCATTTACTCAGGGCAGTTTTATTAACGCGAGAGATAGTCGAGTCGTTGACCTTTCACGCACTTTGACTTGACACACTATACACTTTAAGGCGATCGTCTTCCAAAGTCAGCAATTTTCACCATTTTTTGTCATATCTTCTCTTGCGTTTTTTATCACATTTTTGTACGACAAAGATATCATATTAAAATTTATTCATCAGGTTCCATATATTTTAAATACGAATATTTTATCAAAGTGACGGAAAGTAAATTATTTAATTATTTAATAAATAGCCAAACCTACAATGTTTAAAAAATGAAAAAATTGCTGAACTTTGTGGGCCTTTTATGATTAAATGGCCTAGTGAAGTGTGTTCTTTTCTCAATAATACTACATAGTAAACGATTATCCTAAACCTATTAAAATTATTGAAAAATCTGTTATTATTATTACAATTTATGTTTTAAAAAACACTGTTTTTAAACATTTTTTTTTAACCCTTTTTATATTGTCGTCGACTTTTTGTACTTCAACAATCAAAAAAATAGATATTATTATTCAAAAATAAAAACAACAAATTCGAAATCTTTGTCGATATTCCTGATTTCATTTTAACATCAACTATTTAATCTAAACGCAACGTATTTAAAACAAAATACGCAGTGCCTTGATTTAATATGTAGCTGAAATCTAAAAAAAAATTTGATTTATATTTTTACGTTATAGTACCAAACCTGAAATGTTTTCTGTACATTTATACTATGGTAGGTAAGATGGTTTGAATATTATGACATTTGAGTTCGGGGGATTTTGGCAGATAACAGGTAACACAGGTACAAAAAAATGTGTAAGTAAAACATAAGGTATCAGGTAATATTGTTATATAGTGGCTCGAATAAAATATATAAAATTCAGATTTGTTACTATAACAAATTAGTACAGCAATGCAATGCGGCTTGGGAATAATAACAGTGTGGTGGATATTTTTCAGTATTCATTGATTAAATACAAGTGTGATGTTTTTGACGCTGCACTGAAACAATGGAATAATAATTATAATCTCAGTCGTTCTGTGTTTGACGCGTATTTATTTTATTTAATAAGTCTTTTTTTTTTCTTATATAATTTTATTTATTTTTTATGTAACGTAAATACCATAAGCGCCTGAATAATCAAACACAATAATTTCTGTCAGTCTGTCCGTCTGTCTATCTGTCCCCGTAACTTCGTATAACGTCCGTTATTTCTTTCGAATTCACTGCTAAAAAAACGAAATCATACGGCCAGAGATGGGGCTTGAACCCCGGGCCAGCAAACCCGAACCGGCCGCTCAACGCGTGTTGTTACCGCCGCCTCTCCGTGGACCGCCGAAAAGATATTACAAATATATACTTGGGCTTAGCAAAGACGCGAAGTCATTTTTAACGGCTTGCAGCTAGATTTAAAATAAAAATAATAATAAATTGTATGTCGTGAGCATTTAGTGGAGGCCGCAGGATGGCTTTGTAATTCGAGCAGAAACTAATGGTCACCTATTCGCAGATGTGTTCGTGTATTTATTGATACAGGTTGTTCCGTGATAAATTACTACAAACTCAACGACGTATCCGAGTTATTTCTAAGCGACCTCATTGGTCTACATACCGTGAACCTATTGTATGTATACCAATGCAGATAGCGTGACCCTATTAAAAAATTCGGAATCATTTTATTATTGACAACGTGTTGTGGATATATCTACATACAGCTGGATAGATAGTTCAGAATGAATATGTCATGGTCCGGATGCGAAATTTGATCCCGATCGCGTCATTTACCTTCCAGCTATTACAGTGTGAACAATTCCGCTCCGCTAAGAGTTTGTACCAATGACACACAACATCTATGTTGTACACCCTTGTGTGAGTAAATTGTAGAACGAAAAGTGTAGATAATTTTTGACTTACCCTCGCATTTAAAACAGTAAAAATGCGAAAATTTCTTAGACATGTAATGAGACATTCAGATAAGTGTCAGATCCCGCCATCCGCGGGGAAATCGGGCCTTCGGAAGAAGGAGAACATCTTGTCTGAAGAATCTGTAGTAACGATCCGGTCAGATTCTACTGCTGACAATGTTTCTCTTAATGAAATATTTCTGGTCAGCAAAATTATTCCGCTTGTTTTTCGTGTGCTTCAAGCGTAAAATGAACCATAAATCTTTTGACGTTTCAATAAATAATATACCATATTAGGTACTGAACCCCTTAAATATGCCCAAAACCTATGGACACCGAGCTGTAATGAACTAAAGCACCAATCGCTCAGGTGTCTCGACAATGGCGCACAATACAAAAGTAAATGAGGACATTAATTCCCATGTATTTCATTTTAGTGTTTCATAATGTTGAAAAGTAAAAAGTAACTAATTTAAGGCTCTATAAATATAACAGACATCAAAAACTATAGTTCCATCTATTTAATATTCGAATCAATCATTTTAGCACAATGAGGGTGTATATTGACAAGGCAAAAAAAAAATTTTTTCAAGCAAGTATTCCATTTCTTGAAGATAAACTTTTTCATGGATTGTGTCGCAAAATTTCCACCATTGTTAGTAGACAATGACTCACTGTATTAAAGGACAGTAAATTAGGTTAGGTTACATTAAAATACGCTTTCAGTTTTGTTCTGCGCACGGTTGTCGGGATGCCATCACTCGTATTTGAAATTCTTGGATAAATTCGTTTAATTTTAAGTTTAATTAGGTATTGTAAACTTTCGTTTAGACAAAATGGTGCGCCAAAAATCTCGCTTTTTGGTAACATTGGCTGTAGAGCTTTCTCGGACCGCGGCACTACGGAAAATCCAGGTCTGTTTCGGATCAAAAGTCAATAACTACTTTGTTTCTAAAGGTATATTCATAAAGTTTTACATGCATATAAAGTAGTCTATGTAGCTTATAATGAATATAATTTTAATTAAATATTTTTTTATTGTAACACAATTTAATATATTAAAAATAATCGTGACAAATTTAAAATTGCTTTAATTTTTATTACTAAAAATGACAATTTTATTTATAACGTGTTTTCTAACTAATTATTATATCGTATTCCTAATTAATCCATAATCAATAAAGAAAATCATGAAACGTAAAGTGCTTACCGACTTAGATGTCCATGTCAAGTCTGTTCACTTTATCACTTTAAAAGTTTATTTCTTGTTAAACTTTGTAGGAATAGATATAAAGTATTATGCATTTCTGAAAAGCTCATTTTCTAAGCATTTTAGATCAAATAAAATGTTTTCAATTTTATGTTCAAATTTACGTTTAAATACAGTAAAATAAGGAAAAAGTTTTATTTTTTTAGTTCATCGAGACATTTGCCAGTTACCTTCGTCTTCCCACGCGTTACATTTGATGTTATTTTATATAGCCTTGACATTCACAAGAAACATTTATAAAAATTAGTTGCAAATATTTGCCAATTCCAAAGTTATTGGGGAAAATGTGATAAAATACATTATTTTTATGTTCACATCATTATTTTAATTACTTTATTATATCAAAATATAAATGTATTATTCAATATTATTTCATTTGTAGCCTTATAAGCTACATTATATTTTTGCAAGTGAGAAATAAAAGAGTTATCGATTTTTGATCCGAAACAGAACTCGATTTTCCATAGTATTTTTCAACCGAGGTCTGTTTCGGATCAAAAGTCATTAACTCTTTTATTTCTAAAGGTATATTCATAAAAATATTATAATTGTTCAAAATTTTATAATTATACCTTTTAGAAATAAAAAAGCTATTTGACTTTTGATCCGAAATTTTATTTATTTATTTATTTATTTAAAAATCCTTGTTTACAAATAAGATACTTAATACTAATTTAACAATAGAACATAAGATAAAACATAAGATAATTTACACATTTTTTTGTTTTGTTTAATTTGTGGATTATGCCACTCTACTAGGCTACGCCTGTCCCAGAGTGGCGTTATAGCACACAATTATAATATTTTTTCGAGTTCGTCAGTAGTATTTATTTTCATAAGGTAGTTATTATGTATCTATAGAGTATCAAGTGGAATGTTAGTGAAAGTTGAGTTAGTCATAAGTCCAAGTGTAAATATGTGTAGAATAATTGTTTAATGTAAAAAGGGTTAAAGTTTTGTTTAAGATTATTTTTTTATTTTCCTTAATTAATTAATTAATTTATATAGGTATATATTTTTATTTAAAGACATTATTACGCAATTACAGTAAGTAAATTTTCAGTTGCTGTTCTACCTTTGGAGGTAAGCCAGTTGTTTGCTAAAGCTTTTATTTTATTAATTGAGTATATTCTGATTTCCGGGAAGTCTGTTTTAAATATGTTAAATATTTTAGGCCCTATGTATGAGTAATTTTTCTGTCCGTGTGTTGTCTTAGTTTTTGGTATTTCGTCAAGGTTTCGTAATGCTTGTCTAGTATTATGTGAATGCGAGTTACTGGTTGCTGTTAGGTGGTTTGTGTTTTTAATGTAGAATAATTAATTAATTAATTTTTAATGTAGAAATAGACCTCGATTTTCCATAGTGCGCGGTGTACAAAGTAATGATGGCCAATGGCCAACGTCCTTTGAACTCTTGATGCACGAGAAGAAGGAGCTAAATTAATTATCTTTTCAGGAAATGATAGTGGTGGGATTTTGTGAGTCCTGAGGCAAATACCCCGTACCAACCTAACCGTCTGTTTCCAGTCTGCACTTCAATTAACTCCGCTAATTAACCGACGCACGAGCGTTAACCTCAATTTATTATTGTTACCATGGTGGGCCGCGCACCACGCGTCCAGTCGTCAATGTTTATTATTAGCGGTCCGTGCCCGGCGCTGCTCGGGATTCACATTTACTTATGACTTTAAAAAGGCGTATAGGGGAGGGGGGCGTGAGCGTTTAGGGAGCACTTTATTGTTGCGTGGGCAAAAGTTCCTTTTCAAAAATATCCCAATTGTAATAATGTCGTTTTCTATCTGTCCCCGTAACATCGTTTCTGTTTTTTCTTTTTTTTAATAAATAAATAAATACTTATTCTTTAGGAACCGACATGTAAAAGTACCGTCGTTATTGACGGATCATATAATATATGAAAAAAAAAAATTTTAGTTTTATTTTTTTAATTTTCTGAGACGCGTTTCGCCTTATGCGGCCATTATCAATCTAAATATTTTACATTCAACAACTTGTTATAAAGAAATGCTTTATAATTTTAAGAATTAATTAAGGTTTTTGGATTTCTGCACGATTCTAAACTGTAACTTTGCAAAATTTGGAACGGATGATATTCAATGCAATTTCCAACCACGTTTTGTTTTGTGCAGGCCCAGAATAATAACGACATATGTAAAAATTTCCCTCTAAGGTGTGCGGGTGTGCTGCCGCACACTTGTAAATATTAATGTGCGATGTTTAGGTGTGCCTTAATAGACCTGACCGTGACCAACATCTCATCAAGGGGTAACACCATCCTGGGTTACCCCTTGATGAGTCTTTTTATCAACATCTTTTTACAAAGAGGTGATAAATTATGTATTTATATTTTTTTATTCTCAAATACAGGGTTATTATTTAACATTAGTAACCTCGCTGGAACTTATTCCTGTCGTGATTATGAGCCGAAAATGTTCAAGCAACCATAACCTAATATCAATAGTTATGGAGATATGGAGACATCAAAGTTTGCATTTTTTTTTCAATATTTCTGACTTGTTTTTTATAAAATGTTGGACTATCATTACAGTAACTTATATCGAATATGAAAAATTCCGGTAATTGATAATTCGAAAAAAATTTTAGCCCCTTGTGCCACAAATCAATAAATTTCATTTCACGTAATTCGAATTTTTTCGCAATTGAGAACAACAGACATGTCAATATTGGGCACATTAGTGATAGAAATGTCGCCATCTTTGTATTAGCGTAACAAATATTGCGTTCGAAATGATTTCTTGAAAAATGCGACCTTATTTCGCAATCGCATCCCGATTTTTTGTATATTGAATTTCGAATTGAAAGGCTCCACATAATTCGAAATGTTTTTTTTTTGGGCCGCTTGAATTTCGAATTAACGGGGCTCTACTGTATACTGAATGGGAGTGAGAGGAAGAAGTGGGATTGCGGTTGATGGAGGGTAGGGGCTAAATAATGTGTTGACAGCCTCGCCTTTACTGCCTTACTTCTCCCGTTCATACTGACCGCACCACGGTGGGAGCTGTCTTCCTGCGCCCGCCGACCAGCCAATCAGGCGCCGGTCAGCCGGCTAGCCGCGCCACCAGCCGGGCCGACCGACTGGCCTTCCTTGAATGTCACCTGCAGCTTGCAACTTGACTCCAACCTGGAAACTGCGTCGGTGTTGCGGTCGCCGCAGCGTGCGCGTGGCAACCTCTATCCGCAATTCCGATGCAAAAGTTGGCATTTCAATGAAGCAGTACAACGCTCCGGTCTAAAATTAATGTCGATGCATTTTTTAATGCGATGTTGATGCGATTTAAATATCTGGGAGTTGACATATCTGGTCACTGTGATCTCTATAATGAAGTTAGATAGCAAACCAATAAGGTACTGATACACATGCTTTTTTTTAGCATGCTCTAACAACTGTATACACTTGCTCGTTATTTATTTATTTATTGTTTATTTACATTAGTTAATACAAGATACTAATAACTGCCACACTAGGTAAAAACCTGTTCTGTGGCAGTTATTCTCATATGGTATATATGTAGTAGTAAAAAATGACAATTAAAGAATCTAAATCTAAAAGAAAATAAAAAGAAAAGAAAATATACATACAAAATCAAGATAAGAATTTAAAGTAAATCATAGGAATACCTAAATCTAAGAGAAAAGAAAAGAAAAAAAAATACATACAAAATTAAGATAAGAATTTAAGTACTTACAAAAATAAATATTATATTATAGTATACTTTAAATTATATAAATAGTTTTTGCCAATTCAGAGGTCAAGGGCGGATCACTTCTTCAGCATACCTTCTAGCTGATATTTTTATAAACTTATTAATATGATGTTTAAAAGGTTTGTGTAGAGTTATTTCATTAGTTTCATCAGGTAACTTGTTAAAAACAAGCGAGGCAGTGAAATTAAATTGTCTTTGCCCAAAAGACGTTTTCCTTTTAGGTACCTCGAAATTAATTGTATTTGCCAACTTTGTAACCCGTGTTTGTTGTGTACGATTAAAATTTACCTTGTCCTTGTGGAATTTTATAAGTATGGTTTTAAGGTATAATTGTCTCGGGTCAAGAACGTTATATATTCCAAACAAATCATCTGAAGGAAACATTCTCGATTTCTTGGTGATTATACGCATGACGCATTTTTGTGATTTTGTCAGCGGATCCATGACTGATTTGACACACCCTCCCCATCCAATTATGCCATAGAATAATAGGGATTGAGTGATGATATTAGCATGCTTAAATATCAAACACATATGCTTATTACTGTCATGCTCTTGTCGTAGAATAGAGACGCTCTTGTTCAAAATGGAAACTGCAAACTGAAATAGGAAATTCAAGTGAACCATTAAATCAAAACAGTTCCCGAGTTTCCATCCGCACATTTTTGATTTTAGTTTTTATAATTTTTATTGTAAGATTTGAATCATTCGTGTCTTTTAATAAAGTTTCATAAACATTATTTCCTGCTGTATTATTTTTACGTAGCTCTTACCGAATATTCTACAGACATTCTCGATTCCTATAATAAGTCACGAAAAGTAATGTTTTCTCATCTCCCCGACGCGCCATATTTGTTTCATCCGTCGCGGACTGGGAAGATCGCATTGATAATCGATGCTAGCCGCGAATGACATTAGCATGCTCATAAGCAAGCCTGTTCACACATGCTCAAAAGATATCCCTTCCACCCGCAAATCAAATAAGCATTCTGATAAATCAACCGGCGGTTGATTTCTGAGCGTGTGTGTATGCACATTTCTAATCATGTGTGTACGCACATGCTACTAAATAGGAATAGCTCAAGAAGCTCAATACTGCGCATACTTACGTGCCACTAATGTGTATCAATAGGTACCTATAAGTCAGCAGTAATGTCCGACTGCTTAAAGGACGCTATATGGACAGAGATGTGACTTATCTAAGATACAAGAATTTGAAATACAGATATAAGATGCAAAATACGTATTTTCATCTTGTATCTAAAATACTTTTTTGAATATTCATCTGGTATCTTGTATTTAGATACATTCTTTTTTTTAAAAAAGTATCTTAGTATTTTGTAAATACTAAGATACTTTTTTCCAATGATGTACCTATAATGAGACCTCATCGAAAAAAATGAGCGACAAAATGTTTAAAGAACTGGTCTCTTACTTAAATCTCAATTAAAACCTTAAAAATATAATATTTTATTTTGTCACATTTGCGCGATCAACGCGATTTATTCGTAAATAATTCACGTAAAAAAGTAAACTTACATTCAATAAAATGTGTTTTCTTACAAAAGTATTTTATCTTTAAAAAGTATTTGGAAGATACGTATTTTGTATATATTATTTCAGATACCATTCCAGAAAGTTATTTGTATCTGGTATTTGAAATACTTGATTTTAAAGTATCTTGCATTTTGTATTCCAGATACTTTGTATAGGGTATCTTGTACATCACTGTATATGGAGGAATAAGCACATGCTCACAGATAGCAAAGCCTGTGTCAGGCCCATTATGACATCTGGTATATTAGCTAGGGCTGACACATTTAGGAACAAAATCATTTTTCGGAGGTCTGGGATTAGAGTACTGCGCACTATGTCAGGGAGGACTCTCAGAGACAGGTTAGAAGCTCTGAAATCAAAGAGATCTGTCAGACAGAAGACATTGTGGGATAGGGTCGAAAGAGACGACGGTACTGGAGAGACCACGTGGACAGGATGGATAACACAAAAATTCCCCGCGTGTTCGCTCACAATATACCCACGGGACATCGCATGCCAGGAAGACCACCAAAGTGGTGGAAAGATACTGAACTGAAGATAAGAAAAGAACTGATGCTCCACTTCCCGAGAGGACGTCTCCCACTTAATAACAGATCTATAAGGTTGAACATGACGAAGAAGTATTTTTTATACCTATTTTCATAGAATAAGTTTGTTCAGCAGATTTTTGAGAAGACGAATATCTATCCGGTTAACAGAATCGAACATATTTTCTTTAAATATCGTCATGTATGTATTCTCTGAAATTTTCACACGGCTTGGCCCACAATAAGAAAATGTCCCTCGTAATGGCAGCCATTGTTTGATCTTTTGAAACAATACCCGACGGCCGCGCAAAATGGCGTTGATTTCGAAAGAAAGCACGAAATGGTGGCCAGGCACTTCCCGTGTGTGTACTATTTTCCAACGCGCAAGCGCATCATTTTATTCCACATTTATTCAGACGGAGGCGGGTTTCTTATCTCCGCCGGAAATGGATCTTTCAACTCCCTTTAAAAAAAAAGTGACTAAGTACTTCCTGTCAATTTCTTATATAGTCTCGTAAAGAGGCAGGTTCAGCACATTGAGAGAGAAGATTTACGGCATTTTTCAAAGAGGAAATTTTTTTTTAAGATATATTTTAAGTAGATGTCTCATAGAGATGAAGCTACTTTTCTATGTGAGGGTAAGTAAGTATGGAAGCTTTTCGGGCACCATAAATCTTACGACCTTTCGTATGGCTGGCGTAAGTGGTCATTTCCATCTGGCGTCTTAACCAATTTACCTATGAACGGTTGTACGAAATGCGTCAATTTTGTCGTATCCCAACAAGAATAATTGCGTTGTCTGTATGTCTGCCTGTATGTAATTTTCTTTAAGGTCCGGTCCACGATATAATACAACGACGAAATATTTGCGACGAAAGGTCAACGACAAAAAGTCCACAGCAAAAGGCCCACGACAGAATGTCCACACAACAATAGATCTACGCGGCAATAACATAATGCAACAACATAAAAACGAAATTTCATTTTTTTATATATAATAGAGGTTAAAATAATTTAGTGAATTAAAAATGATCGGTGAATATACTCATTTCTTTTCACACACTACTTAAAAACCTATCCAATCAAATAGATAGGCGAAAACATTGCACACAACCTTTCGCAAATTAAAACAAAAAATACGTATTAGATTATTTTTTTTTTTTTATTCGGTCTTCCAATAGGGAGACATAATTGCTTGGTAGGACAAAATACAGAAGAAACAGTCAAATGTCTCCCACAATTAAAGGATGACACAGATAGATATAATTATAGACAAGTCAGTTTGATATTAATGACATATCAAACAATTTTACAGTTTTATTTAAGTGATTGTTCCTAATTTAAGCTTATCATAAACATAAAAGGGTTCGTAATATATATAATTCACATGGTCAGGGAGGGGGACGAGTTTCTAGTATCTACCTCACCATATGGCGATACTCTTCATATTTAGTATTAAAAATATCTATTGAATTCAAAAGGTTATTATAATCTGAGCAATATGCGTGGGATGGGAGAGGAAATCCTATTATTGGTATGATAAGTTGGAAGGGAAAGGGATACTTCTGTCTGGTAGGTCGGAGTGGGACGTGGAAAGATAGCAAGCTGATGATTTCAGGAGAATCAATAAGGTTATGAATTATTTGGAAAAGGAAAGATTGATCTGATAATTAGGATTGGTTAGGTTAGGCTAAAAAAGAGTGCAATGTGTGCCTTGAGCATCCCTTTCAAATAATAATAATTTCTTTGTTAGTTTGTCTCTCCGTAACTTCCTGTAACGTCCGTGACTTTTTTTAAATATCTTTTTCTTTGAATTTTATTTTTTTTACCCCACCCTCTTTTCCCACTAAACATTTTCTATACAATTTTCCGAATTTCTAGCCATCCATAACTTATTTTAATATTTAAAAATGTTAGGAATTGCCGTAATAAATTTTACGATTCATATATATTTTAATGACACCCATCGCTTATTGTCGGCATTGTTTTATTTAATCTTTTGTTCGCGGCATGTTAATTTCTTTTGTACAAACAATAATAAATCATTTATTATTCCAAACGGAAAATTCATAAATTATTTGAATCGCGTCAAAGCATTAAATAATGTAGGAAGTTGCATGGACAACGGAAATAAAAATAACAAAGTAAATATCAACAATTTAATCCTTTTGTCATTTAAATCACAGTATGTCCCCTACATTCAAACGAGTTCCATTCCGGGAGCTAGTAATCGGACAATAATTTAACAAAATATAGGTACACGAAAAGCACACTTGTTGAAGAAAATCATACGTGACTACTGTAAACATTATTGAAAGCGTGGGTCCTGCAAGCGGCAGTGGCATGAACTAACCTATTTATTTCCAATTCTGGTACAGTTTGAATTAAACAGTTATTTTAATATTGGAAATGGACGTTCGTATCTTTGAAAGTTCGCAAGTTGAATGTTCGCATTTAGAGAACTGAAGACTAACGAAATTGATAAACCTTAGTATCGGGGAATCATTTATATAGGGTGTACCAGAGTTAGCAGCAGAAACTTGGCCGGTAGATTCCTACCTATGTTATGAGTCAAAAATGTTCAAGCAACCATGATCTAATATCAATAGTTATGGAGAAATGAGACATCAAAGTTTTCATTTTTTTTTTCAATATTCTTGACTAATTTTTTGCAATAAGTTGCGTTTGCAATAATCATTACAGTATTTCATGTCGATTATGAAAAATTCATTAGCTTTAATACAGGTCGAATAAAATGATAAAAACCATGCGAAAATTGAAAAAAGTTTTTTTACAAGGTTTTTATCATTTTATTTAAGTTGTATTGAAAAAATGAATTTTTCATAATCGATATAAGTTACTGTAATCTATCTATCCCTTTCAAAATCATGTTTCCTATAAATTTATAGGCTATGTTTCCGATAAAATCTCAAATTCAGTACATTGCATTGAATTTTTTTTTTGATATTACTGCCTTTGCTTTTATACTCCACATATGTTCCAGGTAAATGCCCTTCAATAATGTTAAGAAAAGATCTTACTTTCAATATACAGTCTTTTCTTACTCTCAATTTTTACTCAAACGAAAAAAATATTTCTCTTAATTACTCACAGCTAATAGTAAAAACTTCGGTGGAGTCTTATTCATGCAATTATTTGTAGAAAACATTTACACTTTGGGTGAAATGTCGACAGCTACAGAGATAAGCGACATCAAAGCTTGCATTTTTAAAAAAATTACTTAATTTCAGTAAAACGTTGGACTTTGATACAAGTCCAATACAATACGATACAAGTACAAGTACAATAGTTTAGAGACTAGAAGGAATGTGTATTTGATTACACATTTTTATCGATTGTTGCGCGGTATGATCGATAATCCTGAAATTATGCAGAGCATTGGTTTGTATGTTCCTGATAATTACACTAGACATCGTCAGCATAGATTGTTTCACATTCCAATATACAGGACCAACCTGCCGATGGTTATGCCTGTTGGAAGAGCCACAGCTATGCTGAACAAAATTGCTTTGGGTATTGATATATTCCATGTGTCTGAGGGGGTTTTCCGAAGCGGGATTCTCCTACACCTTTGACCAGATTTTATGTTATTTTTAATTTATTAAATACTTTCATTTTTGATATATACTTCCTAATATGTATGCCTTAAACATTTTGTTTGTCATGTACATATTATCGTGAAATAAATTGAATTGAATTGAATTGAATTGAAAGTCACATAAAATTTTTAAAACCTTCCAGAAATTTTAAAAATATTTTTTGGTAATGTTTTTGTCATTTTATTTGACTTGCATTGAAGCAAATGAATTTTTAATATTCCACATAATTTTACATCACATGACATCATAGATACGATTTAGCTGATAAAAATTTAATGGTAGAATAAAGGAACACTTGAGAGTCTCGATACCAATAACTTTTCTGAATTCGCGAATCGTCTTTTGGAAACAGGCTACATGTTTAAAAAGAAAATGGCATCGAGATTCTGCGTGTAAATAATAGAGGCCTTGGATTGGATAACTTAGAAATACCAGAAATCAAAAAGTGCCTGAACACTAAAGCCAATATAATTAATAACAAGATAAATTTTATGAATAGCCCGTTACTTGATATATTCCCCATTTTGGCGTCCACTTTCAATTACCCCCACCATAATTGTAGCCACGCGCCCGTTAAAAAATTGATTTGTTTGCTAGAATAAGTAATGGATAGTTAGTATGCGTCCGTCCTCACGAAGATACAGTGGTATAGAAACCGGTAGACGTAGAGTTACTGCAAGTTGTCAATATAAAGTTATTTAATTAATAATTATGTCCAACCACAAAGTTAACGCTATTAATATTAAAAATAAGATAACAATTTTATGTATAGACAATACCAAATGTTTACGCGAATGTTTAGTATTACCATGGATAAAACAAAAATTTTGTTGATCAATATTTTTTTCTTGTTTATGGATTGCGCAAGTGTAATATCGTGTTTAATATTTACTTGAGAGTCAATTCCGTTTTATTTTGAAATCAGTAATTGACACTCAACTGTATCGTTATACCGCCCGCCATCTGCAATTATGCCGTTGAAATTTGCGATTTATTACAACAATTTACGGGTTGTGGTCGCGAACAGGAACATCACTCGTTTGTCCTTCGGCGATCGTCGTCGACAGAATGATCGTCTCTGTAGTCGGCTCTTCTTCCTCCTCACCCGCTTCCCATTTCGTTTGGAGTCGGCTCTCCCTACTTTTCCACGATTCCCTATTCTGGGCCCTCGCTTCGTCCAACTGGGCATTCTTCAGGTCCTTCTCCATACTACTCCATCGCTTTTTTTCATTATTTATTTAATCTGTATCAATATTATTGTAACACATCCTACGAAACTGTTTATACAGTTGTATAAACGTCTGTATAAATATGCATACTCACACAATCATATTATTATATAATAATATTCACGTTTCATTATAAAAAAAATTAACTTTTTTTATTTTTTTTTCCTGTTTTATTAAATAATCTCGGTATTATGTATTTTTTGTCCAGTGTTCATAAAAGTTAGATTTTTGTTTTTTATTTTTTGTTGGTTTTTTGTCTTGTATTTGTATCTGTGTTGTATTTGTGTTTTGAACGTCAGGAACGAAGTTCCTGACGCCTTTTCTTCAATTCCGAATTTAATTCGATATGGAGGATTTCACTATTGTCTCTCTGTAATGAATTTAAATAGTAAACATTCAAAGCACATTAAATATATATAAACAGTTAAAATACTTGTGTCAAAATAGACAATTTTATTAACTTACTTTACTATGTTTGTATTACACATCCTTGTTGCAGTTTCCATTTCTCCAATCTTCATTGAAAAATTGCGATAATGAGACAATATACCTCACGTATGATTTAAAACAAATAAGTTTTAATATTTCCACGCGTTCAGTTTTGAGGTTTTACAACCTGTCGCGCACGATGCTCGTCTACTCGAATCTCGATACTCGCACGTACACACTCGCATATAATAGAAAGAGAGAGAGAGAAAAATTCGCATGGAGGGGGCATAACGCAGTCAACTCCTACCGCAAACCGCGTTACGGAACATCCTTCCAATAATATTCTAGTGTATTTTTTGAGGATGCGAATTTTTCAGCCCACCCTGCATAGTACGTGCATATATTAAAATTGTAATTGTAATAATAGTACAATTGCAGAATAATTTCCACATGTCATACAATACGCGTACGCTCCAAATAGTCGAGGTCATATCATCATCATCTCTACTTGAGGGCCTTGTTGCGCGCTATTTTTCTGGCTTTTATAGTTTCTGCATCGCTTTTTATTGTGAAAATCAGGTCATTGTTTAATATAGGCGTGGAGCGATAAGATTGTGACCATTGCATGCAAAATAACTGGTGGAAGAATGAATTGTTCCAAAGTTACTGTATAAATATTTTTTGTTGCCATTCATTTATTGGCGCTGGTTAATAATATAATATAATAATAATAATATAATACTCGGCACTCAGATTCACTTGTAATTTAAAACAGTGGTTAATGGGGAAGGTGTGACTCGTTTTGCGCAAATAATCTATATGCACTAAATATCTTAAGTTGAATAAAATGATAAAAACCCTGCAAAAATTGAGAATAGATTTTTTTCACAGGGTTTTTATCATTTTATTTGAGTTTTGAAAACTCTACTAATCTTGACCCCCTTCAAACCAGCTTTATAAAATATATTCTCGAAAATTTATTTAACCTTATAATTAAATTTATTAATTCTATTAAATGTTAGACAACAGTTTGTACTAGACAGTTTGAAGTATTATTTCAATGAATGTACTCAAAAATTTAATAACTATGAAGGTAGATCCAGACATAAATTAATAAAAAGGCCCAAAATTACTTAAACAAAGTACTGTTAAAGTCACTTATATACAGCTACTAAATACTTCAATCTATTACCCACCGAACTAAAAATTGTAACCGAAGTAAACAAGTCAACTAAAAACTTTTTTTCCTTATAAAATTTTTATTCCCTATAATACAAGTCGAATAAAATGATTAAAACCTTGCGAAAATAGATTTTTTTACAAGATTTTTATTATTTTGAAGCGAATGAATTTTTCATAATCGATGTAAGTTACTGTAATGATGGTTCAACTTTTTACCAAAAATACGTCATAAATATTGAAAAAAAAATGCAAACTTTGGTATTGCATATCTCCATAACTACTGGTGTTAGGTCATAATTGCATTAACATTTTCGACTCATTATCAAGGCAGGAACCCACCTGTAACGTTTTTACAACTAGCTATGAGGTACCCTGTAGAAATTCAGTTTTATGTGTGCAGCAAAATAAGTCTCTTATTTGATTTCTTTCATCCTCAAATGATTTTTTCTTCTTAAAGTAAGGTAAATATCTTAAACGGTGTATCAAGAAAAATCTTGATTGATCAACAAACAGATGAAGGGGAAAAGATGTTTATTTCAATTCTACCAAAAATTCTATATTTCATTTTAATCACCGCTAAAGTAGGTATCTAGTTAAAATTTTATGCAACGTGCTTTTTGAGTTTATTTGTATCATTACCGGTAATTTCGAGGGCGACGAACTTCTCCGCGGTGTTTACAGCGCCAAAAAAATGTAGCCTTCTGAGATGTGTTTTGTTGTTTTTTTTTACAATATACATACTTGAATATATGAACCACTCCCCGATGATTAATTGCAATACGGTACCTGTGGAGTACCAAGTACAGTTTCTGGGCAAATCTCCATGAGATGAAGATTAGCTGCTCAAAGGCCAATTTTAATGCGACTGGGCTAGCATAATGCCCGAATCGTTAATCATTCAGTCTGACTCAGCCATAAAAACATAGTAATATACCTAATTGACCTAATCGCCAGCCAGGTTCTCGAAATTAAACTTAAATCACATTGTTACATTCTTAGCTTCTTCATTCATGCATTTGCCAATTAGTTTGCGGACATCATCATCGTCATAAGGATGAACGTAATGTATAAGTATGCTCTCTCGATTGAGATGAACGGGCCCGTTCTCATTGGTTCGCGCTATTATAACATTCGTGTCTTAAACACTTTTATACAACATTGTACACTTCTTAAAGAGTTGAGGTTATTATTACGGTCGTTAGACATATTTAACTGTAAATGTTTACGGATATTTTATACTTACCTCCGCCGGTACAGGTCGTTCTCCTGATACGTTGAATACGACTTCAACGAAACGTTGAGAATCGTTTCTCGGAAAACATACGGTTCATATTAAATATCCGTAACCATTTACAGTTAAATATTGTACACTTCGTTTATTCTGGCGCGATTAATATTGTACAGGGTATAACAGAACTAGTCCACAATACTTTACTGCCTAAATTATGAATCAAAAATGTTCAAGCAACAATGTCTTAATATCAATATTTCACTATCTTCTGTAAAACGATGGAATATTTACAGAAGATGAGTCAGAAATATTGATGAAAAGAATGAAGTCGCTCATCTCCGTAACTATTGATATTTGTACATTGTTGCTTGAACATTTTCGACTCGTAATTTAGCCACGAATCTGCCTGTAAAGTATTGTGGACCAGCTCTCTTGCAAAATATAAATTTAAAAATTTGGTAGAAATTAGTTTGTTTCAGACCAAATCAACGATCGACCAAATCAATAATCGAAATCTGTAAATTTCTTCATTGAAAGTGTCCAAATATTTTTAAGCCAATGCTTTCGCTAAACGATAGAAAGACATCTCGACATTTTTCATAGAAACTTGTATCGTATTGAGATATAATCTAAATCTTGTAATCCTAAGTCCTAAGAATAGCGGGCTTCTTTACACAAGAGATGATTGATTGGCACAGCTATTACTTTTTCTGTTTCAGGCAGAATATACTATACTTGCCGGCGAGGCATATCCAAGCGAGGTTTTTTCCCGTTAGTTAATAGTAAAACATTTATCTACATTATCAGGACCACGATGTACGTAAATATCTGAACTGTTTGACTTGTTATTAAAAAGATTATTTTGGCGTGCGTCAACGTGATTATGTTGCGACCAACTTTCGTCGTAAGCGTTATCACGTGTCTTTATTTACTAATCAAGATAAATTGTAAATGTCTCACAGAGACGAAGCTATTTATATGAGAAACGTGTGTTGAAGACTTTTAATCGATTTTCTGATACAATCTTTATTGTTTTGTTGCTACGCTTACCTTGCTACTCGTTTTTTCTTATCTACTCTCTACTTTCACACTATTGTCATTATTTTTCTGGCTTATACTTACTGTTTCCATATTTTTATATATAACTATGTACCAGTACACAATTAATAAGATATATTATTCTCATTTTATACTGCGTCGCTTACTTCTGTAATATCATTTTTTTCTTTCACTCTCACTCTACTGGCTACACTCTACGATCAGTACGGGCGATTTTCCGTCGAGACTCAAATTTGTGCATTTAGAAAAAAACACCCATAAAAACCGAGTTTTTATTTCACTCCCTTTCTCATTGAATCAGGTTTCGTGCCTACTACAAGCGTCGGGGTCGTTGCTCATTTGTATCGGTTCCTATTTGAAAAAAAACATTAAAATTTCGAAAAATCTAAGGTTATACTATAATTTTCCTTTGGATCACGAAGCGAGAGTCCTAACCTAGTCCAACAAGCTACCCTAACGCTTTGTGGGACAAAATACGTAGAAATTTTTTCTGCACTCTTTCGATTCTTGCAACATGTATTGTATAATAAGTTTTCCATATATTTTCTTTTTTTCCTTATACCACTTTATCACTACGTTTTATTGATTACTCTTTCTATTTGGTTTTCTTGTTATTGTTCTTTTCTGTTTTGTTATGCCGTGGATCTGTATAATTGTATTACAGACTATATAATTAATTGTACTGTTGAGATTCCTGAAATAAAAAAAAATAAAAAAATAAGAAATAACTGATGAATATTCCGAGATGCTTCGTACTCGTGATAGACAATGATGATAAGATGTTAAATGATATATACTAGTGATGGGTCCGCTCTGTACTCACTACTACAATGTAGTACTACACTACATTGAAGTGCACACTTCGCACATTTTGATGTGTAGTGTACACTACAAACTACAAACACCAAAGTTATTGAATGTATAAACTTCAAACAGTACACTTCATTTCAAAGCGAACACTACAAAGTACATATACTTCAAAGTTATCGAAAGTATGATAAACACATTTTAAATAGTGTATTTTTTACGTGAAATTTTTGGAAAGTTGATGTAGATATATGAACAATTTTCTGGAATCTGTAACAACCCCCCCCCCCCCCATGGTTTGAAAATTTTTTGGAATCGAACGATTTTAGGTCATTTTTTTTTTTTTAGGTCGCCAAATGTTACTGGAGAAAATATCGTCATTTATTTAAATATTTTTGTCGTTGACCTTTTTTTTCTTTTTTTTTTAGCTCGCTAAATTTTTATTTGGGAAAAAAATACTTCATTTCATTTAAAAATTAATTTACTTCATTTCATTACTTCACTTCATTAATACTACAATTACTTCATTACATTACTTCACTTCATTAATACTACAATTACTTCATTACTTCACTTCATTTACTTCACTTCATTTCGTAGTACTACAATTGTAGTGTACACTTTGTAGTCTTCAAACTGGTGAACGTGTGTGTGTTGTAGTCTTCATTTTGAAATGAAGTTTTTCCCTTCGCTAATATATACACATAAAGGTCAGTCAGTATGAATGTTTATTTTTTATTAATGAAGATTATAAAATATACAGATAAAATTAAAAATCGCATAAAAATAACCGGTTACATATCGTGTTCATTAAATCGTGTCCACGATGACTTTCCACAAATCTTGTTTCAATCGCGTGTTATAAGTATGATTTTTCGATGTTTGATTTAAATGTTTTTTAGTCGATTTTAAAAAAATAGACACAAAGTCACCTTTACAATGTATAGGTAAGTTTTATCGTAAATAATTTATTATAAGCAAGTTTTATTGTAGAATAATTTAAATGCCTTTTTAATCACTTTTATAAAATAGACACAATGTCTGTCACCTTTAGATAAAATTTATTGCCTTGTCCTCTAATCAATAATCTATGTTTGCAAACAAATCTATGCTTTTTGCTTAACTAGTTTACCGATGAATATCATCATGAAAATATAATCACTGTGTCAAATTTTAAAAAGTCATTAAACCTATAAACAGTCAGCTATACGGATATATCTGTCGGCTAATTTTTTTTAAATGTCAGCGAAATTTACTTGGGCCTGAAATGGCGGCCGCACGCGACACTTCAGTCGCAAGTCACCCTCCCTGAAAATGAGTACCGCGATCTGCTCGAAACGTCGGGAGCACTTTGGTCCCTCTGAGGACCAACCGACGAGGGACGCCCGAGTTGATTTATCTCCTACATATTCAAACCGTGAGAATCTTAAATTCAACATATTCAGGGTGTAACAGAGCTAGTTCACAATGCTTTACAGGTGGATTCCTGCCTTGATTATGAGTCGAAAATGTTCAAGCAACCATGACTTCATATCAATAGTCAAGGAGATATGCGACAGTCAATGGAGATATCAAAATTTGCATTTTTTTATCAATTATTCTGACTTATTTTTTTCAAAACGTTGGACTATCATTACAGTAACTTGTATCTAATGTGAAAAATTCAAGTCAAATAAGATGATTTAAACCTTCCAATTTGAAATTTTCGGGGTTTTTATTATTTTATTCAATTTTTGTTGAAACGAATGACTTTTTCGTAATCGATATAAATTACTGTAATGATACTTCAACGTTTTGTAAAAAAAATATTCAGAAATGTTGAAAAAAAATGCAAACTTTGAATTCCTGCGGGGTTTTTATCATTTTATTTAACTTGTTTTGAAACAAATGAATTTTTCGTAATCGATATGTTATCGGAATGATATTCCAACGTTTTAGAAAAAAATAAGTCTGAAATATTGAAAAAAAATTGTAAACTTTGAGGTCGCGTATCTCCATAACTGTTGATATTAGGTCATGGTTGCTTGAACATTTTCGACTCATAATCAAGGCAGGAATCCACCTGTAAAGTATCGTGGACTAGCTATGTTACATCCTGTATAAGGTACTTGTAAAAATTAATGAAAAATGTGCTTGTTTCCCCCATTCACAAGTTTTAACTTTGATGTGACAGAAAAAACGAAAAAAAAATGCAATTTACTTAAATAGGTTAAAAATATTGTAAAAAAACATACAAAAAAGGCTGCCTGTAGCGTAGGTAGATAGAATAAGGAAAGAATTGTTGAGGTGGTATGAGGGAGTTGATGGTTTAAGAAAATATATGAGACGTGAACTGTTAAAAGCTACCACTGCCGAAGAGCGCGCGCGCGTGAGATAATGTATGAAAGTGGACTAGGCAAAAGTGAGCCAGGGTAGAAAAATGTGGCGTTTTGTCCTCCCCTACGAGGAAACGGCGAGTTGTTTGGTTCGTCAACAAATGCAAGTTCTGCAAATATCAATACGTCATGAATGTATGAATATTTGTCTTCACCTTATCTTTTTTACGAAGATTAAATGGAGCAGATAATCAGTTGTTTACCTTCCGTGAAACCCAGTGATAGTAGTACTGAAGCACTCCAAACGTGAATTACAAAGTACTTTAGGGAATTAAGTCAGATAGCACAGTTCCCAGATATCAGCGTTTGAAGTTACAAATTTTACAAGGATTTGTGTTGTCTGCACGCAAAAAATAATTGTTTCAAATTTTTAATGACTTAAAACGCTAATGTATTCTTCTTCTTCTTCTTATGTTGCCATCTCCCGTCGAAGTTAGGCCATCATTTTGGCGATTACGACTTTATTTACCGCCGCACGGTACAACTCAGTCGAGTTACATTTACACCGGTCCCTCAAGTTACGCAGCCACGTGATGTGGCGTCTTCCAACGCTTCCTTAATTTCCCCTGGATGATGATTTGGTTTAGACTATATTTTGGTCCTCTCATAATATATCTGAGATAGCTTTCTTATCTTGATAGTTCGCAGCACTTCTCGGTCTTTTTCCATAAACCGGAGGACTTCATCATTCATCACTCTATCCACCCAGAAACTTTCAATATGCGCCTATAGATCCATATCTCAAAAGCCTAGACTTTGCTGATTAGTTCTTGGTTAGAAAATAACGATCTTGCCATCTCTATTCGAGCTTTTACTTCTTGAGATGGATCCCAGTTCTCGTTCACCCATGCACCTAAGTACTTATATTAAGTGACTCTTTCTATTGGTTCGTTTTTTACTGTTATATTTGGCGTCGAAAGTAATCTTTTCGATGCTATTAACAATAATATTAATTAATAGCATTAAAAAGTAACTAATGTAGGTATTAACATATTTTAAATTCGGGATGCTACTATAATGATTTTAGATTGCTGTAATTTTTTTTATTTTTTTTTTTTTTTTATTTATTAGAGACACTAACAGGATAATGGGTACATGACACTCAGATAATAAACATTGTAGTGAAGACTATGCCCATTATCCCAATTACAAGTGTCTTCGGCATGCTCTAGTAACATGTATTTTTGTAATTAATTATATTTCACATGTACATTTATGTATATTATATATTTGTGTTTGAGTGTAGTGCGATTAGTATTTAATGATCAATAGGTTCATGTCGTCGTTTAGAAAATGGATGTTGTGTATGAGTGAGTTTTTGAACGAAGATAACGTGTCTGCAAGAATATCAGCATCAATGTTAGGGTCGGCACAATACAAATTATATGTGCGACACAACCTTGTAATGGGAGAAAAGTAACCGACATTATTAGTGTGCTGACTTATTCTGAAGAACTCCGGGTTTATTATACGGGGTTTAACATGCAAATTTATATCAGATAGACAGAGAGAATCAATAGCTCCGCTGAGAATCTTGTGTAGCACAATGAGATCGGATATTTTTCGTCGGGACTCAAGTTTGTGCATCTTGAAAAAGGCAAGTCGATCTTCGTAGTTGTGAAGGTTATTGTGTTGACCAGCTTTGTATGACAAAATACGTAGAAACCTTTTCTGCACTCTCTCGATTCTCGTAATATGTGTTGTGTAATAAGGTGACCAAATAACTGACGAATATTCCAATATACTTCGTACTAGTGATGTATAGAGAATTTTTAGACTTTGAGGATTTTTAAAGTCTTGAGTAATTCTGGTGATAAATCCCAACATAGTATATGCCTTGTTTGTGATGATAATGCATTAAAATATTCAAATTTATGATTTTCATCCTCACTCAATTACAATTCATTTTATATTTTATTTGAGTTAACTTCGTTAAATGAGACAACAAACCGAAAAATCGTCATGTTCGTAGAATAACGACGCATATGATTTTTCTGAAGTTTGCCGGAGAGCAGTTTGAAGTTTTATTTACATAAAGACACGTATATCATAGCTCGATAACTACAGAAGATTTTCCTTTGAAACTTGGGTCAGTTATTTAAAGTTGATACCTTTCAAACCTCAAATATAGTCAGCGCAGTACAACGACGTTTTTACACATGCTGCATTGTTCTAAGATCGCAAATCAGAAACGTCGTTGTACCGACTTCGTATAACGACGGTCGAATTAATGAGAAAAAATATACTTTTTATATACCATTATATGGTTTCTCTTTTTCACTTTTCAACGATCTAAAAAAGTCAATATGGAATTTTTTGCACATCCGTCAATTGTTCTAGGATCATGACGAAATGCTGAATACAACTGCATTATTAACTAAAAAATAAATATTCATTGACTTAATACACTAAAGTACTCATGGTGCGAAACCTACTTGAGTTTTGCATATTCACTTCAAGTAATGCTCAATGTCACTCTTAATCTAAATACTAATAACAAACTAGAGATGTCGCCTCCTGAGACTGCAATCGTTAATGATTTCGTCATTTCCGAGACGTTTTTGTTTCGATGAGCAATACCAAAGAGCGTCCATTGCATTCAGCGTTTCTCAAACATTCAAGGGGCTCGTGCCTCTTTAGTTGGTGTTCGATGTACGCATGTGTCGCGATGTATGGAGGGGTACAGGCAAGTGAGAAAGGCGCAAGGTGGTAAATAATAGATATTCAAGTCGGTATATTCACTTATATATTTACTTGCTGTGCCCGGCAGCGGCTTCGCACGCGTAGATTTTTAGTACACTGTTTGGATCGTCATAGAACTTTCGCGAACGTTATAGAACATTCTTCTTCCAGAACTTTCAAGAAATTTATCGAATGTAAGGAAGGCACCGACACATTCCGCCACTCAGTTTAAAACATTATAGAACTTTCGGGAATTTTCTAGAACCTTCTCCTTCCAGAACTTTCTAGAGCAGGTTTTTCGGGAACATTCTAGACTGTCGAAAGAACAATCTGAAGCATTTGCGGTCTTTCCATAACAAAACAACGTGCTAGAAAGCTCATTTTCCTCACCCACTCCCACCCATGCACAGCCACCCCCACCAAATTCGCATATTTTCCATGTGACTCCAAGGGCTATCCACCACCATAACCACCGGTGGGTGGTTGTGGCTGGTTGTGGAGAAAACTTGGCGGGTAAGGAAACACGGGTTTCTTTTTATATATATATAATGATTTCGGACGCTTCGAGATTTTCAGGAAGCAATAACACGATATAAATATTACAAGAATCGGAGCTGCGGTCGGACTTTTACGTTCTCTGTTGTATACAGGGTGTACCAGAGCTAGCAGCAGAAACTTGGCCGGTAGATTCCTGCTGCCTAAGTTATGAGTCTAAAATATTCAAGCAATCATGACCTAATATCAATAATTATGGAGTTATGCAATATCAAAGTTTGCATTTTTTTCAAACTTTTCTGACTTATTTTTTACAAAACGTCGAAGTATCAGTACGGTAACCTATATCGACTACGAAAAATTCATTCGTTTCAATAAAAGTTTAATAAAATAATGAAAACCCTGAAAAAATCCAATTGGAATGTTTTCCAATTGGAATTGAAATGTATTAAAAGGAATGAATTTTTCATATTAGATATAAGTTACTGTAATGATAGTCTAACGTTTTGCAAAGGGTAAGTCAGAAATATTGAGAAAAAATTGCAAACTTTCATGTCGCATATTTCCTTAACTATTGATATTAGATCATGTTTGCTTTAACATTTTAGACTAACATAGGCAGAAATCTACCGGCCAAGTTTCTGCTGCTAGCTCTGGTGCACCCCGTATAGTGCTGTAATAAAAAAATTCGAAATAAGTGTCAATACTGAATTTACTGTTTTCAAATGTACGCACAGGCCCACCCTAATATAATATATACAAAATAGAGGAAATAGCACCATGGAGTAGATTCAGAAGGAGATTCTGGAGAGATCGCGTAGTCAGAATGGATTAGTGACAGACTCGTGCATACAGCTGCGAATGAAATCCCTCTGGACGACGCCCACCGAGAAGACCATCGAAAATATGGAGGAATATCTGGACCCCGTCATCCCAGGAGGCGTAGTTTTCTGTATCACAGATCAAAAAAGCTCACAAAACTTATATATTTCTTTAAAAACATAAGAAATATACTATCTAAGGAAGATATTAAAAAAGTTTACTTTGCCTTATAATGTCATTCTCGGATTGAGTATGGAATCTTAGCATGGGGATCTGCAACAAACTATATCAACCATTTAAATATATCGCAAAAGAGCATTATAAAAACCATTTTAAAACTTCCAATCAGAAAGCCCTCAAAAGAGATATTTAAATGTTTTGACGTACCGAGCATAAAATATGCCAAGAGTATTTATTCTCTTACACCAATTTAAAGACACAAAACAAAACAATAGAACACCGGCGTATAATACGAGAGGCAGTAAAATGGTAAATAGAAATATACCAACTTACAACACAAGTTTTGGCCAAAGAAGCTATATCTATTTTGCAACAAAACTCTACTCTAGAAAAAGGAGAAGTAATATTTTTCCAAAAAGCCCTTAGGCCCCCAGGTGTACGCGTGCCACATTTGGAGAAACACACGTTATTGCGCAACGCACTATGGGAGCATAGATCTTGCCTGGCCGCATGGGGAATGTCAATTGTCGGCGAGATTGACTGCTGCATATAAATGAGATTATCGCTGACATTGTATTAATCGGATGATTGTCCCGGGTACCTACCTATCCAGCCTAGTGGTACCTACCTCTGCCGTGACTTGGCGTCGACCCACGTCGCGTACAATAATAATTCATTTCAGTACCACGTGTAGTCTCGGAGACCCGAACCAACAGTACGATTAGACTTTCTTAATAAATTCCAAACGCATCTGATACAGGTCGATTTTTTACTCATGGCACTATTTATTTATTAATTTTAGCAAATCTTAAATTAACATACAGTAGATATAGAGATATAAAATAGTAAATTATGCCAACTGTAAACTTTCCACCGACAATTAATTATTAATGATATTAGCAAAGCGTGATAATATGACATAATTTATAGTTTCAATATATGTTGAGAAGGGGTGCGAAGGGCGAAGTGGGATGTAGGATTAAGATAAAGGAAAGAAGTGTGGGAACATAGATTAAATTAACTAGTTAGGGTGCGGTTGTGAAATTAATTTTTGTTTAATGTCCCAATTAATACAATGATAAGAAATCACAAAATATTAAACGATAAAATGCCAAAATATTTTAAAAATAAGATCAAATATAACACAGAGATACATAGACATAATACAAGAAACGCAAAAAAAAATTTAGATAGAAAAAAGACAAATACACAAAACTGTATTTATTACAAGGGAATAAATTAGTATAATACCCTGCCAGAAAGGTGTGAGGAAGCTGAGCAGAATCGATATGTTCAAACAAGAACGTAAACGGCACATAACAATGGAAAATGTATGAAGAGAAATATTATTTAATAAGTGTACATACGTATATATATAATGTTTATAATATTATGTGATGATAAACAAACTATATTTAATTTGAATTGGGTAGTTTTAGTTTGAAAAAAAAAACCTATTGTAATTTGCTATATTGTATACATGTATTTTTAATATTGTAACCATGTACTTAAATTAATAATAATAAAAAATGTTTTAATGTATTGTGGCGCCTTTGAGATGTCAGTGTCCTGCCTATTGGACTGGCCACTTTTTTTTACTTTCCACAACTGAACGGATACAATGCACCGCACTGTTTTGACACACTGTCATGTGTTTTGTTTTGGTAGATCAGATAAGCAGAATGAATGTACATATCGCAATCTTAATCCTGTTATTTTTCGTATTATTGCCTTTTTACGAAATGCCCAGAAATAATGATTCATGTTATCTTTATTGCAGAGGTGCAGTGCTCCGTGTCGTCCCAGGTGCGGTACACGCTGCGGGCCTTCTGGGGCGTGTCCATCCGGGAGCTGCACGCCGCGCTGTGGCGGCCCTGGGGGCAGCTGCGCGAGGCGCTGTCCCGCGGCGCGCTGCTGGCCGCCCCGCACTGCCAGTACAGGGCGCCGGAGATCAGGTCAGCTACTAAAGAGCTCAAAATGCCAAATGTCTTTATTTATGCTTCTTACAGTGGCGTATCCCAATCGTACTGACGATCACGACTCTATTCACCGCTGCGCAGGTGTAACTCAGCCTAGTTTTGATGATACCAGTCCCTACCTAGATATTAAAAATGTCCTTAGGTTTTCACGGCCGTTCAGAATCTTCTGTGTATACTTTTATGTGATCTCTCTGGCCGACGTTTCAGATCCCATTGCAGGGTCCGTGCAGGGTGATTATGGACCCTGCAATGGGATCCGAAACGTCGGCCAGAGAGGTCACATAACACTGCAGAATATCCCAGAAAACTATACACAGAAGACCTACCTAGACATTTTGAAAAAATAGATTTTTTAATTTTTGCATTTTCTTAAAGCTTGAGGTCTTAAGAATAGCTGGTGAAAATTTCAAGATAAAATTTAAAAAAATAACAAAGTTATAGCTATAATAGTGGCATCTCTTTGTTTATTTTCATATATTGCTCAATTTTCAAACGCGTTTTACTACAAACCATGTTTTGAAAATCGGTGACCAAAATATCTCGGCAACCACTGAACTGATCAACTTGAAAGTTCTAGTGGTTATAAGTTATTCTATACATAATTATCTAGTCTTTGTCGTAGGATTTTTTTATCGGCATAATAAACCCTAACATTTCCCTAAAAAACGGTATTTTAAATTCAAACGCCCGCCATTTTGTCAAAAATCTATATTTTCAAAAACCCCAACGTCAAAGACTAAATTTTAGTATCAATTTTGATAATCTTTGTGTTTTTTTTATTCTGATGATCACAGATGAAATGGAAGTGGTCACCCCGGAGTTTTCGGGGTGACCACTTTCTTTTTTTTCGGCAGTCGATAAAACCCAAGAATTTTCCGCCAATTTTGAATATATTTTTTTTTACATATTCATAAAAGTATGTACTTTCATGTAGAAATGATACAAACACCATAATATATATAGGTTTTCTTTAAAAAATTCACAAAAATTGCCTTTTTTCGCGCTTCGTAGGTAGGTATTCTCCCTTAAGTTACGTAGCCGTGAGATGCGGCGTCTTCCTACTCTTATTTTTCCACTTATTTTGCTCTGGATGATGAGTTTGTTTTGACTATACTTTGGTCCTCTCATAATATGTCTTTCTCATCTTATTGGTGGTCCGCAGCCACGCCGGAGGATTTCAACTATACATCCAGGAATCATAACTCTATCCACCCACCATAACTCTATATCTTCAGCATCCGTCTATACAGCAACATCTCAAAAGCTCTGCGGATCAATTCTTGGTTTAGTGTCGTAATTTAATCGTTAAGTCCCTATGTTTTTAAGATTGTCAGCAGACCTTACTAGGAATATCGTAATTATTAATTTTTAATTGGGTGCGCGTACTTATGTACGCGCGTTAGATGTTATACTTCTTGGCATAATAACTGACAAAGTACAACGAAATGCAAAACTATTTGAACGTGAGGAAGTGCGAAACGCACCAACCAAAAAATATTTAATCTGCCGATGTCACTAAAGAGATATCTGTGAACACGTAATACGTGTCGCATCAATATTCTTACTATTTTTAAATTAAGTTAAACGCTTATGCTTGAAAATAGTACTAACCTGCTGGTGTCCTAGAATGGGGCACTATAGAATTTAGAATATTTAATGCATTGAAAATTTTAAAAAGGTCTTTTAAAATTACTTTAATAACTAGTCTCTGCACCCTGTCCACGCGCAACATATTAGATTTAAAAGCCCCACCCCATCCAACTATTCCATAGTGTAATATGGACCGGGCACACTCAAAATGTACGAGTACAGTGTTCAACATGTTTATCATTAGGAGTCTTATGGAAAGGTATATCAGCTTTCTTAGCCTCATGACTGTACAATTAATTTGCTCTTTCTACTTTTAATTACATTTAACTATGTAATATACACCATCAACTCCCAAGTACTTGATACAGTTCTTACCAGACAATATCAAATGAAATCAATACATATTACAGTAGAACCTAGTTAATTCGAAATTCAAGGGACCAAAAAAAAACATTTCGAATTATGCGGAACCCCGTTAATTCGAAATTCAAGGTACAAAAAAAATTCGCGATGCAATTGCGAAATTCACCAAAAATCGTGAAACTCGTGAATTTTTTTTTTTTAATTATAAAAAAAACATCATTAATTTCGTGACAAACGTCTATATTTTAAGAAATCATTTCGAAAACGCAATATTTATTATGCTACAAGTAAAACAAAGATCGCGACATGTCTAGGTATATTACTAAAGTATTACTAAAGTACCCGATATTGATATATTTGTTCTCACTTGCGAAAAAAATCGAAATATTTTCAAGATGTCGTCGAATTTCAAAAAAAAATCCAATTATGTGAACTAAAACGTATTGTAACATTGGGTCTTGTGAGTTTTAAATTTGTTTTCTTTACATATTTTTTCGTTTCTACAGGCCCAATTACAGAAGCGAGACTCGTAACAAAACACCCAGTCTTGAGTAAATCACATACAATCAATTGTGACCACTGGGCTATGTGAGCCGTCTTTCGAATTTCGAATTGTCTGGGTTTGAATTACTGGGTATCCTATACATACTTTCAAGCCTCACTGTGAATAGAGAATGAGGGTGTCATTTTTAACTGCATTTTGTCGATTTTTTAATTTGATATTGTTTTCCTCACAACTTTATAGTTTTTCCAGGGACGGCAATCACTCGGAGCAGACCCTGCGGCTGCACCTTCCTCCCCCCGCGCAGCTGAGGCTGGGCACCCCTCCCCGCCTGTGCTACCCCCTGGTGGTGCTGCTCACGAGGGACGACGACCCGGACCGGCTGCAGTCGGACGACACGGTGAGTTTCCGTGTTGTGTGAGCCAAAGTATGCGGAAGCGGTATTATGAATTTATTTGCTGGGCAACACACAAACTAAGGGGTCATACCTACTAGTCAGGGGTACGAAAAAGAGATTTTAAAGCAATGCGTCAAAACCATAAATTATATATTAATCTTTCCTCTCCGGTGCTGTGAATTGAGTGAATATGAAATGTGAGTGAATATTAATTTGAGTGAATATGAAATGTGATTGAATATTAAATTGAGTGACTATGAAATGTGAGCGAATATTAAATTGAGTGAATATGAAATGGGAGTGAATATTTTATTGAGTGAATATGAAATGCGAGTGAATATTAAATTGAATGAATATAAAATGTGAGTGAATATTAAATTGAGTGAGTATGGAATGTGAGTGAATATTAAATTGAATGAATATGAAATGTGAGTGAGTATGGAATGTGAGTGAATATTAAATTGAATGAATATGAAATGTGAGTGAATATTAAATTGAGTGAATATGAAATGTGAGTGAATATTAAATTGAGTGAATATGAAATGGGAGTGAATATTTAATGGAGTGAATATGAAATGCGAGTGAATATTAAATTGAATGAATATGAAATGTGAGTGAATATTAAATTGAGTGAGTATGGAATGTGAGTGAATATTAAATTGAATGAATATGAAATGTGAGTGAATATTAAATTGAGTGAATAAATTGCCTCTATTATGTCAATATCTCTGTAAATATACTATGTACAATGTTTATATTTTTGGTATTCCTCTGTAATATATTTATTATTCAGTAAAATAATTACAATATAAGGACGCTACAAAATTAAATGTTTTCTCGAAGAAACTGACGTTATTTTGTCAATGCTTGTATGCATTGTATGGGGGGTGGTGCAGGAGACGCATTTCATTAGTGCGGGAAGCGATCAGTGGTTTGTCCAACTTCGCTCTTTAGTAGCGGCTTCGCAGTCACGTGTCTTTCGCGCCTTTATGCTGTCGTTGTGATGATCAATGTTTTTTCTAATTTTTAGTATTTTTACCCAATAATTGATACATACAGGAGTGTCTCAAAAATCGTTGAACTTGTATGCAAAGATGTGTGAATATGGATGAGGCCAGAGTTGTGTGTCACTCTATCCTCTCTGCCTACACTCACGGGGATGGTAAGTAAGTAAGTAAGCATAAATTAGTATTGTTTTCATTCTTTTGTCACCTATTGCCTCAAGAAATTTGTCTTAAAACTATACATCCAGGGTGACTAATTGATTCAGCTTTTGGATAGCATTCTCTAATTCACGAAAATGTATTAGCACACCAGTTCTTCTTAGGATAATTCTGAAGATTCCCCATTAAAAATGTTCTTAGGTTTTCATGGCCATTCGGAATCTTTTAGTTTGAGTTTTTTTAAGTATTCTGCTTTGTATCTGTGACCTTTCTATTGTCAGTCGTAGAAGAAGATTTCTCTTTATGTTGTATATTGGCCGTGTACAAATTTGCACAGAATTATTTGGATCTTTCAACCACTTTAAATTTCATCTATGATGAAATTCTTGTGTTTGCAAAGTTGAGTTTCTGTGGTCAGTTAGCATCGGTCATTTTTGCTAGCGAAATCTGTTTATAAATATGACACATCTCTATGTTAGCAAAACTCTAATGCTTTGTTTCAGATTCGCTTATAGGTGTATATTTCTTCAACAGATATGTTATCAGTCAAATAAGAAAATGTACATGAATCAACGATTAACTTCTTTATTCAAGATATTGTGCCATTTTTTTTAATACAGCAAGCTGATGTTTTTGAATAACTTTATAAATCATATAATTATAATGCATAAATTCTAGCATATTTTTTTGGATTTGAACATTTCAGTAGTTAAAAATAAAATTGAATTTAACATACAACAATATAACAAAGACAAATACAGACATGATTATACACAATTCTTTAAATTAAACACATTCTCAAAAATTATCAGCATTTAATTTTATGTTTAGTAGATTGGTTAATTTTCCATTATCTATCGAATCGAATATTATTAAACCAATTGTGATTAATAATGGTTTTGATAGTAAATTAATAGATAATCGGCAGAATTCTGAAAATAGCAATATTGTTATTTCCGTATCTTGACAGTTATTGTATAACATTGTAATGCCGCCAATTTTGACGTTTTAAGTTTAACAGGTTTGAAATTAATGAATTGAATGAAAGAAAGCCCTTAAGGCGGCACATTCACTGCAAATGCATATTTATGCGTTTTTTACGAAAATGTGGATTTTTATTATTCATTTATATCGGAATGTATATGATAAGCTGCAATTTTTGAGAGCGATAACTTAGATAGAACCTTTTATTTTTATATAAAAGTAATAACTTGAAAATTATTTATAATAATTAAGAAAATATAAGCATTAATCTAAAAAAAATCGTTTTTAGTGTTCTAGGGGAAACAGAGTTTTAATAAATGAAATATGTTTTTTTTATACATATAAAGTTTACTTCATTATCTAGATCCGTACATAGATAATTAAGGAATATTTAATATTAATAAAGTTATAATGTTTTAAATTTGCAAGAAATTTTTACCTTCTTTGTTGATTTTAAAACGCTTTTTATTCATATGAAGAGATGATTTTAAACAGTATATTCTATTTATACTCACTAATTAAAGGTTACTTTCTTTAATAAAAACACATTAATTATTAGAAATGTGCCAATAAATGAAATAATTGAAACAAAATGCCGCAATAACTCAGATAGAACAAAGGTTCTATCTAAATTATTGCCCTAAAAAAATTGCAGTCTAGAGTATACATTCTGATAATAAATGAATAATAAAAACCCAGATTTTCGTAAAAAAAAAAACTTCGAAATATTCAAATAAACAGCCGTTATTCACAATGTCAAAATTGCTTGTTAACCTACTTTAGACCTTTACTTTATCCACTGAAGTAGTAAACTGATAAAAATATTATATTTTATGTGAACGCGAAATATCGCCACTGGTTAAGTTTATGAATAATTTATGCATGGTTTGAATTGTAAGAAACAATTCCATTTTCTTGAAAGGTTGAATACAGAACAGTGACAAAAGCTGGATTCAGAGGTGTGTTTGTACGTGTTTGCAATACCACTTACATGAAATTATGAAATGGGATATGCACCTTTGTATTGTGGCACATAATATTTATTTACTCACAGTGTGCACCAATATTTATTTTTGTAATATGTCAATGGCTTTTTCAACATCACTTCAAGAACTTTACAATGTTTACTTTGAAGTTTTTTTTAGTGTTTTCAAAATGCACTAATGCAATACAATAATAAACATGCTGTTGAATGAACCTTTTAATGTTATCATGATGAAAATGGTTTAAACATTGAGTGGTGATGTGATTCTTGTGGATCTAAACAAATATCTAAGCACATTAGATTGAATATTGTCACGTGTCGTGGCTGCAGGAGGAATTAATGAAAACGCTGGAATTTAATAACGGATTTTATTAATTAATGATTAATTAATCGAACCAACGTACCAAGTCACTTGAAACTATTTAACTTAATGCTGTTATCTAAATTAAATATTTTGTAAATTTATCACTCGTAAATAGACACACTATTCACTAGAACATTCCATCCAATTTCCGCACGTATTATCGCTCCGGTTTATTTCGTTACGTAAGAACTTTCCAGATTATTCGCTGTCGAATTATCGCTCGGCTAACCACACTGGCCTGCAGCTCGCGGCCGCCTTCGCTTCTGTTATCGCTGTCAAGCGTGCTAAAAACAATAACAACTCTACTCCCGGGCGCGTTTTATTTATATCTGGCTAATGCTGATGTCAAAACTTCTAGGCGTTACTAGTGTTTAGGAAAACTTTCACGTGGCTTCCTGGCTTTTATAGACGTTTCTCGATGCTTGCTTCCCGAAAGCCGTAGATTACGCTAGGCCGTTCTGGAATCTTCGATAGTGTTGTGATCATTTCAAACTGTCACTTGACATGAGTGCGTGATTCTTTTTAGCCTTTTTACAATACTATGCAATCCTGCATAATTTTGAATGATATAAACCAAATTACGTTTAATTATTTTTTAGGACCCTCACCTAGCCACCACACTCCCAACCAATATATTGAATACTATCAAAATTTATAAAGTTGTTACATCCAAATTTTGCAAAATTACTCTTTAGGATCCTGCGAAAACATAGACATCTTCCCCTTCCTCTGTTCACCCCAACCATTCACTATGATATAATATTTATTGTATTGATTGAAATCTGTTCCAAATTTTGTACAGTTTTCCCCTCTAGGATGCCCTTATATGGGAAAGTAGGTATGGATGTCTTTTTGGGTGCTTATAGGGCTTACGACCTATCGTACGGCTGGCTTAAATAATCAGTTTACACATGTAACGTTCACCATTCCACCCATGATAGACTACCACATCTATCAAATTTTTGGAAGTTGTGTATGTATATGTTTAAGCTACACAACTTGTTTCGTATGTGAGTTGAATTTTTATTGCTGTAAAGTCCAAAGCTTTTTCATTCCCATAATCCAATACTAATCATGTCACTATTGATAATTAGGTGTCCATATTTTAATTGTAGTTTTTAAAACAATATCCTTTATATGTGTAGGTATACAAGATTCTTCCAAATTATTAACATTGCAGAATATGCCTAAAAATCATTTAAATTTTTTACTCCTTTTTAGACTAGTTTTTTATATTCGGAATGTTTTGAGTATATCCAAATTTTTCAAGAACACAATACTGAATTTTATCCTCAGGGGGACATCATTAATCTTACGACCTATGAACACCAAAAATGACTTCCATACATACTTTCCCATATAAAAATATAGCTTCGTCTCTGTGAGACATCTATAATAATATATCTCGATTAATGATGTGTTCCCTGGGGATAAAATCCAGTTTTGTGTTCTTGAAAAATTTGGACGTGCTCAAAATATTCTGGACCTCACATTCTCTCTGCACTGACCTAATATTTCATACACGGTATTTTAACTAACTTACAAACATATAATGCTTTGTTAATACCTTAATGTTAATACCCGTCAATTTAAAAAATATTTTGTACGTTAGTATCAAGTTTATGATTGGAACCAAACTCATGTGTCATTTTTATCATAATTTATTTATTATAATACTTCTGGTATTGATATTATCAAAGTGGCTAATAAATTTGCTCCTGTATTGTCTCTTTTGAAATTGTTATTCAGTTTTTAATTAACATTAGCTTACTAATTTATTTTAAAATAGCTTTTTACGCAACATATATTACACATGTTTTTCTAGCTCTTTTAAAGGCAGAACAAATGGAAATATAAATTCCCCAAATGCGGGTACTTGTTTTTTCGAAGTTTATTGATGAACGAATCATGCACACTTAGAAGAGTAAATATGATATTATTCACTTGCGACATAAATGAAAGAATGTTTTTCTACAAAAATATTATTGAAATAACACATTTAAGAGATATAAACTTTGGTGTTTCTATAATAAAGATTTCGATCTCGTAAATCATTAGTTTTAATTACATTTAATGCTAATATATTCATGTTTTCATCCATACTCGCAAAAAGAAAAAATCACATATGTATGCTTTTCTGCATTAACACCGTTCAATTGATGAATTCAACTGGATGGAATAAAAGTATAATGAAAAAACGTTTAGTCTTGCTTTGTGTCTCATAGGTCAAGAGGGAAAAAGCTTACGCACCTTTAAGGTACACCAGCATTTTGATTTGTATTGATACAATATGCGTCGTTTTGATTTTCTTAACACAAGAACTGACGAGATATTTCGATGCAAGACAATCGAGACAATAAATGTCAAAAAACTGTTTTAGTCCATATACGCAAACATAAACAGACTCACTTCAAAAAAACACAATACCAACAAGCATACACAAAAACAGTCTACAAGTCCCAAGAACTAGAACGAGTTATGGTCTCGATACAGATTTTTCTAGTGGTAGATGTATAGTCTAACTAAAATCTGTACAATTTTTAATATAGAAATAAATTAATAAAATAAATAAGACCGGAAATCTAGTCTGCGATATGATTATTTAATATACATCCTTACAGATGAAATAAATCGGATATTTCCTCATGTTACACGTGCGGTCGGACTATATTACTTACTTTTTATATTATACACTGTATACACTGTTATACACTGTACCGAAACATTAAATTACATGCAGGATAGTGCCAACCCTAATGTAGAAATGCGGTCACTAAGACGCTTGTGTGGAAAATCTTTGGTCGATAGAGTAAGGAATGAACAAATTAAACGTGAATGCAATGCTGGCTGTAGTGTGGTAGATAGAATAATGAAAGGAGTGCTGAGATGGTTTGGTCATGTGGAACGTATGAACGAGGAAAGGATGGTTAAGAAAATATATGAGGCAAGTGTTGAAGGCAACAGAAATAGAGGGCGTCCGCGAAAGACCTGGCACGATCAGGTACAACAAGTATTTGAGGATGGCCCCGTTAAAAGCCGCAACAACCGTAGAACTTGTATGAGAAGATGTATGAATGTGGCCGAAGCAAAAGTGGTGTGCCAGGATAGAAGAGTGTGGCGTTCAATCCTCTCTACCTACCCCTGCGGGGAAACGGCGTGATGGTTAGTCAGTTAGTTAGTTTAGGATGGCAGCGGGTTTTTACAAGAGAATAACAGAATACTCTAAAGAAGAGAGACCTGATCAAAAATTAGCGGAGGCATTTTTCTTGATAGACAAGGTTATGAAAAATCTTATTAACCGGGTTTATGATGAAACTTGAAGCAGAAGTGTCGTGAATGATATCACTAAATATTGCATGAAAAAGATTTTTTTTTTAAACCACGCAAAATGTACTAAAAAGTAAAAAATTAATTTTTAGCCAAAACGTTTTGGCCTCAATTTTCAAATAAAAGGCGGGCGCTTACGATATTGATACAGGTTACAGAATTCTGTTGTCGATGGAGGGAAAGCTCCCACTCTTTTATTTGGAGAGATTTTTTGCCAGAAATTTATTTTTTACTTTTTATTGCATTTCAATATAGGCGAGGTTTATTTTTTCTTGTAATATAATTTTCTACTTTTTAGTCTTAATATAACCCAGTGTACTAAATCACTTCGGTAGGAAACTAGCGAAGCGAGCTCATTAACTAGGAAACTAGGGAAGCGAGCTCATTAACTAGGAATTTAGTTAATGAGCTCACCATCTTTTGGTGAGCTCATTAACTAATTTCCCACATAAAACTTTGATTAGTTATTATGATATAGTATATATATATATATATATATAGTTATAGTAATTATGATGGATTAATTAATCTATTAGTGAATCTGATAATTGATTCGTGTATTATCGAAAAACAAGCAAAATTTCAGCTCAATTGGACATTGAGAAGCGGGTGAAATTATCCATTATATGATTCCTTCCAGACAAATAGGCTAACAGGTGAAGCTAATACAAGCGTGGTAAAAAACGTGATTGGATTTGCGAGTCACACTTTTCAGAAAAATAACCCTGACGCAAATCGAAACCCTACTGTATTTGCAATAATGAAAACAGACGCTTTTTATCTTCCATTAGCCTATTAAATGTTTATCTTTTGAATTATATGATGGACAGGTCTTGATCTTTTAGCCAACGCGTGTACAGTGCCAATTTAGTTTTATTTTTAATTCTTATAAATGAAAATGAATCCACTTTATTTTTATTTTACCTTTTCTGTTGATTTCTTAGTTTTTTTAAATCATTTGCATATTTTATAGAAACATTTTCAAGAATGATATTCAAAATGGTGGAATCGAAACTTCACTTTTTGTAGTGTGATTTATTTTTAAAATAATACCAAAAAAATACAGTTAAATAATATACGATACCTATTATTACGTTCATAATTATATTAAGCAAGTATATATAGATTTTAGTCTAGAAGTATTTAAGCCTTGAATTTTTTTTAAGTACCTAATATGTATACAATTCTTAATAAATTCATTAAATATGTTTGCTTATTGGCATCTAAAAAAATGGTGTGAATAAACAAAAAAAATTGTTTATCTCATATTTACATAATTAAAATACATCTTAACACACCATTACCTCGGAACAACACGGGATCATCCGACATTACGTTCACTGTAGCCTTTTTTTGTGACAAGATTCTAAAAATAATTTTCTCTAAAAAACTGTACAAATTTCCTGAGAGTGAGGATGTAGCAATAAAACAATGTTATATTTTTTAGAATAATAACCGACTTGATTTGAATCCAAATAAAACACACCTGAATCCATGAATTAGTTTACATTACCCATCTCTATTTTTGAAACACCATTGTCAAGTTTTACAATATTCTACATTCTGTAATCAAAATTAGCCAGAAATACCCTTTATATACTCTTTGTATACCTTTTGTATTATATTATACTAGAAAAACTTTGTTCATTTTGTCGTTAAATATAAATTGAGGACATGCCGTATATGCACAATGTGTACAGACTGCTAATACAGTTTTGCAAGATAACTGTAATAATAGATATGTTTATGGATTATGATAAATAAACAATTAAATAAATGTGTATGTAAAAACATAGTAAATGTAGAAAACGTCCTTTCTAAATGTAACAAATTAATAATTTACATGTTTGAAACATAGAAAATCTGGGCTGTTCTGAAAATAGCAATACTTGGATGTCAGATCTTTATCCCAACACTTAATAGACGAAAATAAAAAGACGTAGGTGTACGTCGGTGGTGTGGTCAGAGGGAGAAAGAAGTACATGACGGTTATCCGTCAAAATAAAAAGAGTCCAACAATATATCTCTTTGTATGGTCCAACTCGACAATGACAATTTTGTGGTAATTTTACATCAGGACACTGTGGGAGAAGAAATTAATTAGTGCATATGAAATAATCTTTTTTCTATAAACTTTAAATACAGCATTAGTACTTATTTCATGTAATTTTAGTCGAAACATGAGATTTGTGAGATTACGTTTGTGCCAGAGTCCAGCTGTCAGGTTGGACCGGAGAAATCGGACTTCGCAAATAAAGGCATTTATTTTGAGAGAGATACGTGAAAATATACAAATCTCCTTATTTAAGTACGACGAACACAGAATACCAATGTATACCGATGACTCGTTTATTTTGTATTTTAATTTTCATGTATTAAGTGTTGGGATAAAGATCTGACATCTCATATTGCTCTTTTCTGAGTAGGTCAGATTATAAGAAATTTCAAAATTTAAGACCTTAACACTTAGCGCTTTTTCGCCCCAAAACCATAAAATTAATTATTTATTGGTAAATTATTGCCAATATCAGAACTATCACTCAAGCTGGACACTATTTTGAACTACATCATAAAATATACTACATGCATAAAAACAGCGTATAACCTTAACACAAAACTACTTTTATAAATGTTTAAACTCCTATGATAAAGATGGAACTGTAAGAGACAATAAAATGTCTTGCTTTAAAATCCCACACACTCATTTCACTCATGCCTGTTTTGTCTAATCACAATTTTTCTGTTGGATTTCAGGTGGTGTTGGTAAACGTGGTCCACATCCGAGATTCCGTGTGTCCGCTGCCCACCAGTGTGCTGGCGCAGTACCTCAAGCAAGCTAATGGACAGTTATCTTGCCTCAAGGTTTGTATTCCTTACAATAAATATTTTAAATCGCACAATTGTGGACTTGCTCCACTTGGAAATTTTTAAGAATAACAACAATTGGGAAAGCTATTTAAATTTAGCTTTTTACTAAGATATGTATTTATAAAAAGTTAGTGTGTATATTTTTTCATTTGTTACTTGGGAAAATTAAAAAAAATTTACCACAGTTTTCCCGACTATCCTAAAATGCAGAAAATTCATTTAGAACGGTTGTCATTCGCTATTCAATTTTTTTTGATAGAGTGATAGAGAATGCAAACTTTGATATTGCATGTTAGTGATGGTATTTTGACCAGTGCCACACTAACCGTTATTTGAGATGTATATCTGATTGTGTCGATGATTGGCAACTGATTTTTTGGCAATTTTTTGATTCAACAGTACTAAACAACAATTATGCCTTGGTTATCAATCATCGATACAATCAGATACATATTCCAAATAACTACTGAAAATAACTGGTTAAAATAACGGTTTAACCATCTCTATTGCATATCTCCACAACTATTGATATTAGTTCACAGTTGCTTAAACATTTTCGACTCATTATCATGGCAAGAATCCACCTGTAAAGTTTTCTCTATAGAAAGTATTTAAATATCTCTTACCGTTAAGGCAGCGTTCGTATAAAGCACATCGCTCCACCATTTTTTCGTCGACTTTAGTTGTAAAATAGATCACTACGAAAAGCCCTTTATTTTAACAGGATAATATATAGCCAATGTCCACCCTGGAGGTTTATTCTAAATATTGGTGAAAGAATTTTTTAAATCGGATGAGTAGTTTCGGAGATTACCTCCTACATCCAAACTTACAAACATTACCTCTTTATATATTAGTACAGATATATTGCGCTAACACTAAAATTGATGCAGATATTCTTGCAGATACCTCATCATTATTTAAAAAGTCATTCCCACACAACATCCATTTTCTCGATAATAACCTGAACCCCTAGAACGCATAATACCAATTCTTTATTTACATATTCGTTCATGATCACACTGCATTGATTCATTAAATATATTCATGTTGCTTGAGCAGGCCATTGACACTTGTAATTGAAACAGTAGGCTGAGTTTGAAATAAGTATGGTATTGTTTTTAATGTATTTCGTACTCAGTTATTTTTTACCAGTATTCAGTTAATGTCTCGTGAAAAATAAAATAAAAATTTTCAAGGAACTCATTTCAGCCGTAGACAGTTATGAACTTTTTTCAAACATAATAAAATCTGAATCGCAGTACGTGATGAGCCCATTGAACATGTAACCCAGTTCAGATACCTTGGCAGTGAAACGCTCAGCTCTCATGACCTCCACAAAGAAGTTAGGCCTCAGGTGGATTAGGTTGCAGTCGTGGCAGGCTACCTGAGATTTATTGTGCGAAGGAATAAAGATATGAGAATAGATAGAAAGGTACGCATTTATAAGACCTGTATGCGACCTATCCTCACATATGGTATTGAAGCGAGGGCGGACACTGTCAAGACAAAGAGCATGCTAAGAAGACTCTGCATGATCACGTGAGGAATACAGCAATGATGTGGTCAGGTGGGGGCGACAGCGTAGACGATACTGGTACCAACACATACAGAGAATGAGTACAAAAAGATTACCATGGCATTACAACTCTGCATGGCGCACCGGACGGACCGCGTCCACCAGGGAGACCCCCGAAGCAATGGAGAGATAGCTGGAATTCAGAATCACAAGAGGAAACTCCTGCACAAACAGACCCTTGAGTCTGAATAAAGTTGTAAAAGGAGAAGAATAAGAATAAATCAGAATATAAGCGTTTGATTATTTTTATTTGAGTAGAATCTTTTAATCTGCAACCCATAATCCTTAAATTAGTGTAATTATGTGTACATATTAAAGTAAATAAATGTTGCACAATGCAATGTGATGCTCAATAATAAAATGCATTTAATTAGTAGATACAGCGTTAGAATAATTATGTAAATAAAATAATGTTCTTATTATTACAGCAACTGTATCTGGCTACGGGCAACCCCGCCACGTACGAGGTGACAGAGCCGCCTTGCGAGCAACTGTGCGCCGTGTGCCAAGCCTTCCCGCTTTCCCGTGCGCTTCTGCCGTGCAGGCACACGTGCGTGTGTGCCCCATGTTTTAGTGAGTATATGAAGCATACTTCTTTTAATTCATTTGCTTGGTCAATGCATAAAAGTAGAATATTTTTGTAATGCATTTTTAATTTGACATAGATAGTGCTCACTTCACACTACAGGCATCTCAAAAAAATATCCAAAGGAAAATTGCCAAATAAATTCATCTTACTTAAACTTAACAAATATGGGTATGTATTTCATTTCGAAGCATACTTATATTTTTTATGTACCCAATCTATATGTAAATATTGCTAATAATTGACATCGAAGTTCATATAAATTAACATTTGGAAAACAGAATATATTAAAATTGTGACAATGCATTTGTAGATGTTGCAATACTTACATTTTTTCAAATGCTATAATTTCAGTATTTCGATATTTATAGATTTTAGAAATAAACTAGTTTTTATAATCGATTCCTATAAACCTTAATATAAAATCACAATAAATTTTCCCTTTTTTTTTTCTTAGGAAACATTACTTTGCGGTTTGACATATTAGATTAAATAAAACAAAATCACTTTGTATTTAAACCACGAGTTTTATTAAATACCACGCCAACCGGTTTCGTTTAACTCAACCTTCGCAAAAGTCATCAACTCACCCAGTTTTAAATGTGCCCTGATGAAGCTTGAGATAAGTGAAACCAGTTGGATGGTTTTACTTATAATTTTTTACATATACATACAGTTTATTATAAGATAGTGCACTTACAAAGAATGTCTGGTATTTGTGGTACTTGAATTCCAGTATTAGAAGTGCATGAAATCATCCAATATTCAAGCTCTATTTATCAGAAATGTTTTTTGTACACTCTAGCACCCTTTTTTTATCGCTTCGCAATTCACGACTGGCCTACTCCGTACTCGCCATACGCCGTACTCCCGGGGCGTCCTAGATCCGTCTTTATACAAAAACTGAATTATCCGACCTTCTAGATTTTTCTAGTGTTTAATAGAAGGTTCTCGTTGCTTCCAGGCTTTTTCTGGTGTTCCTCGAATGATGTAGCTAATTCCAGAGTGCGGTAGTGTGTTCCAGAATGTAGAGGTTTCGACGTTATATGTTGTTGTCATTGACATATTACCAGGGATTCGGACAGTGCTTAAATTATTTTTAAAGTCTTATTTCAGTATATAGAAAGAATATTGTTGTGACACATTCACAAATAAATTAAGTGTATTATTAAAATAATGAAGGTGATATTTCCAAAAGAGTATGCCGCAAATCATTTTGCATAGTCACTACATAGAGTGCATTTATAATAGAATTGACCTTTCTATTTCTTAATCTTCTCAATCATGGTGACATTATTATTAATATTACTTTAATAATAGTTTATTATTTGAGATGTGTTGCGTACATGCAATTATTTTAATGGCGGCCTCAAGCCAGCTATTCGAGAAATAGAAAATGAAAATAATAAAATGATGGTATGTGCATATCTAATAAAAAATTACATATCTTGGAAATAATTTTTCCAAGTATACAGCATTGGCAATGTTTATCACCATCATTTTGACAACATCAATCATGACGTCAATCACACATGCTTTTCTAAAAATCAGGTTAGATGGGATGATCTTAATCTTAATGGACGCTTGCTTAATCAAGATACCTTTGTAGCACACTTGAAATATCTGTGCTTTTCAATATTTTAAATATATTTGGGAGATTAATTATACAAGGTGTCTCATAGCTAGTAGCAGAAAATTTGGGGAGTATTCTTCATTCAATTTTGAATAGAAAATATTCTTTACACTTTGGGTGAAATGTCAACAGTTAAGGAGATAAGAGACTGATCTATCTTCTCTAAAATGTTAGAGTATCGCGAAAAAATCTTATATTGTCGTACAAGTCAAATAAAATAGTTAAAACCGTGCAGAAATTTGAAACAGTTTTTTTTTTTTTACATAGTATTGACACATGATATCGGTTATATACATCGCGCATAGAATATTGTTGTTTAAAATAAATATAAATTTAACACATTGCTAATAATTCGTATTAAACATTTTTAAAATTTTCCAGAATTTCTTATTGGTTTTCCATTACATTAATATAATAAAATACGATGTTCGCTTTAAAGCCATGTATTCACTAGGGGACAAATCGCGCAAAATACCGCGCGGCATGTCGCATCAACATCTACGCTCATGTTTCGGGGACAATGACGCGGTCATTTGACGTGTACGCACCGCGACTCACATATCACTTGTCGTGGAAATGTCGCCCAAAAGGGTTATGATGATTAGTGCCGCGTATCTATTTATTCTAACAAGTTTATCAACAAGTAAGAGCAGAAAAAGGTGGTGGGTGCGAAAGTATTTACTGAAAAGGAATAGAAGGATGGATATTCTATGCGATCTTCGAATGTCTAAGGATCATTTGTCAATTTCATTAGAATGACAACAACTGATTTTGTAAATTTATTACAAATGATCGGGTCTTCCATAGCCAAGCAAGACACAATATTACGGAACACTGTTTTATATCATATCATATAGCATATGTAACTGTAGCGCATGCGTCTTAACTTGTCAACATACCACGTGGTACTGATGCGCGGTACCTTCGCGGTACAATAAAATAACTAAACCTCATAAAAATGTATATATAGGTCTTTTCGTGAATATGAAATATGAAAAGACCTATACCTAGTATTGGCCAAGTGCACAGAGCTATGAGTAAACAGTCGACCTGTACTTAATAAGAAATAAAATTCACACTACATTGTTTTATTTCTTTCAGATAAACTGGATCGATGTCCAATCTGCCGGAGTCCCATACACAGCTACTTCTGTATACGCGGGGAAGACTACCTTCCTCTGGAAGTCAGCGGCACACCAGATAAAAACTCTGTCTGGTGGCTCGACTCTTGGAACGACAGGCTGACTGATTTCCTCGGCTTTCGATAATACCTAAAAGGATATTGTGCTAAATTCTCAGTCGAGAGAGACAAATTTTAATTTCAGATTGATGAGAAATTAAAACATTTTGGGGAAATACAATTGATGTATGTACTCTGTGTAAATTGTTGAAGGCCTTATTGTGTTTGAACAAATGAGGAACTCTCCGGTAGTACGTAGAAAAGTGCTGCGTCGGCGGCTGTTATTCAAAGTGATATTTTTTTATTTTCAGTTCATCACAAAAATATATTTTATGTAGATTTTTATTCTTAATAAATATAACATAACTAAACATTCGTAAAAAAAAATGTGATTGTATTTAAAAATTTCAGTTTTAATTTAGCAATAGTAGACTGTAATGTATTGTAAACATATAAAATATATTATAAAATATATTGTAAAAGTATTTATTAGTCGGCGTCTGATTTTTTAATCAGCGGTGTATGACTATGGTAAAAAATTAATCCACTTTAAATTCTCGCAGAAAGTGTAAAACCGGAAATCGGGAAAAACTCCGATGGTGTTATATTAACACAGCTTCCGGTTTGCTTGAATGATGACACCATATATTTAATCTGTATAATTCTATGAGGCACTTCAAGGCATACTATGATGTTTCATTAATTATATACGCACTTTGTTAATGACTGAAACAGAATACTTGTAGAAATGTACGGCCTATTAGAGATACTGTAGTGATTAAAGTAACTAGATCTATCTTTGCAAATTGAGTGATACTATCCTCTATTTTGTCTTAAGTATCATAGATCAATGAATATATAAAATAAACTGTGTTAGTGTAGCATGAGTGATCTGAATTGGTGATATATTAAAATTTGCTACCGTTGTAGCCTAAAATTATTTATTGATTTTACGAAACTAAATTTATTTGTGTGTATTATCGACTTTGTAAATCTGGGCCACCTTTCTTTTCCAATATTTGTGTAAAGAATTTTACATTTCCAATACAACTTGTCAATCTCTGACTGAACCAAACTGAAACTTATTTTATCAAGATAAATCACCTAGAAGCTTTGTCTAGAATTGTTATTACAGTCTCTCAGCCAGTGGTTCTCAACCGGGGTGCCGGCGAGTAATTCGGAAGTGTGTCGCGCAATATTATTGTATTCAAGTAAAATTCATGTGTGCACTGAGTCTCTTCTGCTCAAATTAATTTTATGATTTTCCTTACTAAAGTAAACTGATAAAGCGTTTTCACCGTAACATTATTAAATTATGGAGCACAGGAACGTGCAATTTTCATAATGTATTATTTCTTATTGACAATAGAGGCTGCACAACATGACAATATGTTCTTATTTTTCAGAGAGAATACAATTAAGGATCATGTTATCACAAAAAAATTTCATTACAATAAGTTGTATCTGGTTAAATTTTTTCATGTGAAATACACAAAATACATCCGGCCGTATTCTGAAAAATAGCAATATTGCTATTTCTGTATCTTGACAGTTATTGTATAACATTGTAATGTCATCAGTGTTGACGTTTTAAGTTTGACAGGTTCGAAATAAATGAATTGATGGCATTAAAATGTTATATAATAACTGTTTAGATACATATAGCAATACATATTGCTATTTTCAGGATACGGGCATTTAATTTAAGAGTTTGAAAAAAGTGATGTATAGCTTTGTAAGTTTTCTTCAGTGTACTGCAATAATTTGAATTGTTTGTCGTTATTTAAAAAAAAACGGTTGGGAACCACTGCTCTGCGCAAACTCTTGATCATTTTGTATTTGTATTATTTGACAGCCAACTGAATTAGAAATTATTTATGCCTTAATCAAGTTTTGATTCTTGATAATTAAAATAATCAAATATTCATCACATTATCAGTACAAAATAATTTTAACAGTCGTATTAACAAACGTATTAATAATTTTAATACTTGTTTGAAATGTATCTTTAATAGCTTGAAATTAAAGGACTCTTATACATAATTAGGAAAATTATCAACAATCGCGTAGAATCATAATATTGATTTTATTTTCATCACTATGTTCGCAATATAGTAATGAAAACCACGGCACCATTGTGGTTTTTCCGGAAAATAAGTTAGTATTCTGTAGATTGTTTGTAAAATGCTCTAACGTATTACAGTAAATCCTCGTTGAATCGAAATACAAAGGGCTACCAAAACTTAAATTATCAAGACCACACTAATTCGGAATTAGCAAAAAAACTTTGCAAAATTTGTGGATTTCGCGACAAGATTCCGTAATTGCGTCTGGTGACACTTGTACAAACAAATAAATTGTACGCCCAATATCACCCCATTTTCTGGATACACGACATTCTTTTTTTAAATGATAGGTACTCCCAAATTGTGCAAAACTTGTTTAAATGATTTAAATATTCACAAATAACAAAATACGCATCAAAATATCTAAACTTATTGAAAAGGGAACAAAAAGTCATGAAGCAATTTCATTGTTTGTTACCGTTTTGGTGCATTTCTGACGAACCACCGCTGTCAAAATTGTAGTACAAATATTTGTAATAAATTAATTTCGCGTTGTTTATTTGTGTATGTTAGGCTAGCGTTCATTATTCTAAAATATGTTACTTGAATTGGGAATAATTCAAGATCAGTATGCACCATGCGTAGAATAAACTTGGAGCTTCCGCATTCTACTTAGCCATGACTGTTTACTAATTGAATTTGTCTCAATAAAAGATTAATGTTTTTATTTCAAATTATATAATGTAAGAATGTATACATTATCGGTATTTTTATTAACAAAGTTTAGCATGAAATTAATAATTGGGTCTCTTAAATATTTTCTAATTACGCTAAATTTTATATTAAAAGGGGTTTGATCTAACGAGGTTTTACTGTACGTGACTCCATTAAGGTTTGTGAAATATAACAGTAGTACATTTTCCCCAAAAGGATAATAAAATTTACCGTCAAAAATAATGTAAATACATACATATAAAATTGACGATCCCTATGTAGTCTCGGACATCTACCAAAAATGTATTTTTGACTTTTTGTACCAATACATAGAAAATCCTTCTTTCGTAGAAAAAAACTGACATAGAAATGGAAACTTCATACAAACTTCACACAGCTCTCCTGTTAAATTGCTTTTTGTAGAAATATTTATGATGTCTTAGTTTGGGTAGGGACCGTCGAAATATTATTTTAAGATAGATTTCCAAATTTTACAAAATGATATTTTGTTACAAAAAATTACCCGACTAGTTTTGCATTTATGTCTATTTCTATTTTTGTAACGAGGCATCGGTGTTTTTATGTTGCGTTATCTGCATCATTTTCACCGACTCCAAAGAAACTATCATTTAAAAAAAAATCTGCTTATTTTTTTTTTTAAAGTTTTCTTTGCACCACTGACAGCTTGTGATAAATAAAGTCCAATTATTTATTTGTCACTCTCTTTAATATAATTTATCTATTTTTAACCAAATTTGATTTTACCGGGAATTTTGTACGCTGACATTTTGTATAATAGAAATTTATAAACCAGCATTCATATGACAAAATTCTCATGTAAGTGGAAATTTATACACGTCAACCATTTGTACGGTGGTATCACAGATTTTAAATTGTACGGATTTAAAGTAAACTACTTTAGGCCAGAGGATTGGGACACAGCGGAAGTGTGTCACCCTTCACATGTATTTAAGACACATTTGTAACGCATTTAAAGTATTTATCCTTGCTTAGTTAAATTCCTTAGTAAACAAAACATTTTTTTACAATGGACTCTGTTATTATTTTTAAATTTCGTTCCAAACCGAGTCTCTTCAAGTAAAAATGTCTTTTTGTAATAAAGCGTGACTTATTTACGAAGATGTTATACTTTTTAAGAGTATTTAGTGCGACCTTTTTACAATTGCTTAAAAATTTACAAACTTAAAATAATTTTTTTAATTCATACTTATTGAGACCAGACCAGTACCAAAAAACATTTTTGTGGTTCACATTTATATATTTTGGTGGTCTGTGGGTGGTATGCTTTATATGTGGCAAAAGCGCCACTATGCATGTGGGATCCACATGGATAGTGGCGCTTTTGCATCTGTATGCAAAGCAACAAAACTCTGAGAATTGCACCTACCATTAAAATATCTTTCACTGTGGTTTGTTGAATTTTACAGCCTATATATTGTTGTATAAAGTAAACCGTCTAGCAAATACTCGGCTTATAAGCTTCCGTTCTTGTCAATTTAGGAATGTATGTTTCCATTGTACAAATTCTAGCGTAGAAAATTCTACACATGAAATTTAATGGCTTTTTAATGCGAAATACATTAAACATATTTATTTCACTTAATTTTTATTCTTATATATTATGTATATACATATATATTATATACATACATATACATATCGCACATTCCATAGAAAATTGTCAAAATTTTCTGCTTTACTTTTCAATTCAGAGTAATGAATTAGGTATGATTTTCTATATAGCCTGAAAACTGTATAAAATAACATCATCTTGCCACTGGTATAATTTTATATCATTCCCCGCAGTAAACAATAGAATTTGCAATTCCTACTTAGTTAAACATATTGATTCTGAATAAAGTTATCAATGAACTATTTATCAATAAAAATAATTTTAAAATATTCTTATATGTTCTGAGAACACAATTACTAGATTTTGTCTCTAGATAGATATTTATTAAATAAATAAATAAATTATGGGACACACCATAGGTATCTCTGGCATAATCCATGAAAGAAACTGATTTGGAGCATATTATATAACATAAAAAAATTTATAATGTGTGGATGCTCTTATAGTGGAATTGGTGAATGTTGCATTGTATGATGACTTAAGCCAGCTCATGCATTTCCCATATAAATAAATAGCTTCATCTCTGATACTTCTATAATTTATCTTAATTAAAAATAATTTAGCTCAGTTCGTGTTTTTATGTTTTAGCTCTCCTCTTTTTTTTTTCTTTTTTTTTTACTTTGGCAGTTTCCTATGAGTATTTTGTTCATGATATAAGGTATGGCCGCCAAGGAGTTTTGTATGACTCATGAAAAAATATACTTCTCTCATATCCACTACCATTGACTCCACATAAGAAGACAGATGATATTATGTACAATGAGGGGATCATACCAAATCTCAGTGCAGTTGACGATATGTGCGTGTATATTATGTATTTATTATCTTTTTATTTTAAATAAAATAATTGAAAAAATTAACATTTAACAAAACTTGTCAATAATTCCTGTTCCTGGTAAGAATGTTTTTTTTGTTAGAACTTGTTATGTATGTTGATAAATATAATATTATATATGTATATAGTTTACCTATATATATATTATATATATACACCATGAGTAAATTTATTTTTCACTATTTTTTCCCACTTTTAAATAACTTATACCCAAACAAAATTAAATTGAGGGCTGCGTTGTGACTCCGCCAATTTGAAGACAGTAAAAAGTCTACAATTTAAATAGTAAAAATATTGATGCGACACGTATTCTGTGATCTCGTGTCTATTTATTTTTAAAAAGCGGCTAGTTAACATTTCTACAGCTATCATTTGAGAGCTAGTGTGTTATTTTTTTCCTACAGATATAGAGTGTGATATGTACTGACCACCCTACACTGAAATTATCCATGAGCCTGTATTAATATCACATTTTTATAACAATGAACATGATTAGCCAAAACGATTGTACAAAAAAAATCATATAAGTATCTGCAGGTAACAATTTTGAAAGTTAATAAGGAGGATAGAGTTACAAATTAAGATGTTATGGTTCAGATGAATAAATAAAAATAAATATTCAAACAATAAAAATCCAGAAAAGACTTATATCTCGGACATGTAACGAGAAATCTAGGGAAGTATCAGATCTTGTATCTCATAATGCAGGAAAATATTATTGGAAGTCAGGATCCCGGAAGAAGGAGAACATTATGACTGATGAACCTTAGGGAATAGTTTGGCCTGCCTACTGCAAAACTTTTCGGGGCCGCAGTAAAAAAAGTCGAGGATAGCCAACACCTGTTGAGTGAGTAAGGCGTGAGAAGAAGTAAGTTAAAAATAATAATTAATTAAAATTTCAAACGCAGTCGAAGGTGTAATGGTTTAATTGAAAATTGCTAGGAAAATACTTAACGTTATCTTCATCCCTGTGCTACCGGAAGGGGTTTTGCCCCCCTCAAGTCCTTAAAAGTTCATTAGAGCAGTCATTTCAGGGATTGCGCATTATCCTTTTGCTCTATATACCTGCCTCCCTGATTTTATACATTTTTGACTTATTTTATTATTGTTTGAGGACCGGCTGTATCAATTTGGATTATATGTAGTAATCTTTCATTTAAACCATTGATTTTTGCATTTTCCCTCAATCAAATAACCCATTTCATAAAAGTCTATGGTTTTTATAGAAGATTTTTATGATCCAACTTGATACAACCGACCTTAAGAAATAAATTTTCAGAATGTGCTATTGAAAATAATGAAGGACAAATTTGTGTAAAATATAATAAAATTATGATTCGACTTAAACTGACTTCAAAAAAATTATATTAAAATAGATTTCTAACATTTGATCGAACTTTATGCTTTTTATATGCAGGGATTGTTGCAGTAACTTAATATTTATTAATTCATTGAACACATATTGTATTGCATAGGCAATGTAAATTTTACAAACAGCTACAGAAACCTAACTAAATGGAAAAAACACGACCAAACTACATAATTTAAGTAAAACATGTAAGAGGTAAGTTATAAATTTACGAAATCCCAGAAAAAAAAATTGTGTCAAACAAATATTAGGTCCTCACATATGAAATTGGCGTTTAGAATGGGAGGAACATAAAGCCGATTTTTTTTTATTATAATATATTTATTTAATCAAAGTATGTACCATTGCTATCTATGCACTTTTGCCATCTCATAGGTAGTTCATCGATCCCTTTACTAAAAAAACCATTCGGACGGGAATCAATAAAATCTTTGAAGGCGGTTTGGACTGCCCCATCGGAGTTGAATTTTTTCCTTTGCAAGAAGTTATCCAAATTTCGAAAAAAATGGTAATCTGTTGGGGCAAGGTCCGGAGAGTACGGTGGATGTCTTAGACATTCCAATTGAAGCTCCTCTAATTTGGTAGCCGTCTGTTGTGCAGTGTGTGGTCTAGCGTTATCATGAAGCAGCAGTGGCCTAGAGCGATTAACCAGCCTCGGTTGTTTAGCAGCTAGCTTTTCCATCATGGTTTGCAGTTGCTGACAATAGACATCTGCCGTAATCGTCTGGCCAGATTTAAGAAATCTGTAGTGAACGACACCAGCACTAGTCCACCAAACGCTCACAAGTAACTTTTTTGGAGCCAATTTTCGCTTGGGGCATGGTTTGGCTGGTTCGGCAGGGTTCAGCCATTGCGATGAGCGCTTCCTATTATCGTACAGGATCCACTTTTCATCACAGGTAATGATTCGATTTAAAATCCCTTCATTATTGTGCCGGTTGAGTAATGCAACGCAGCAGTCAACGCGCGTTTGTTGATTTGCTTCACTCAATTCGTGAGGTACCCACCTTTCAAGCTTTTCACCTTACCAATTTGCTTCAAGTGGATTAAAACAGTTTTATCACTAACACCGCATCCTGCAGCTAACTCGGATGTGGTTTGCGATGGATCCACTTCCACAATAGCCTTCAATTCTTCATTATCAACTTTGGTCTCTGGCCGTCCACGGGGCTTGTTCTGCAGGTCGAAATTTCCAGAACGAAAACGTTGGAACCAAAAACGCACTGTGTTTTCTTTTGCGGCACCGTCGCCATACACATCATTAATCCTTCGAGCCGTTTCTGCAGCACTGGTGCCACGGTGGAACTCGTACTCGTAAATAACGCGATATTTCAAGATTTTCATTTGTAAACTGAGTGATGCAAAGAAAAAAACAATTGAGGAAAAAACAAATGAATTATAATTTTCAAAACACAAATACATGAGTAAATAGCTATATAAATTTGGATTTGGAATTCCTAACCAAAGAGAAGATATTTTAGATCAAATTTGCCAGTACGGCAAAACGCCAATTTCATATGTAAGGACCTAATATAAAGTATCTTGAAACTGTGTTTTTAAAAATCATTAATAAAAAATGTAATTTCATTCAACTAAATACATGTGACTGTTTTACTCATCGAATTCACAATTGAAACTGTTCTGTAGTTGCGATTTCTCTCAACAAGTATGCATGTATGTGCACTCATCTTTTGGCATTTAATGGTCAAAATTTAAAATATAGTTTTACAGACCAAATAATAAGCTTTTAACAAGCTGTTAGTAAGTAAACTTGCTTAATAACATTGTTAGTAAATGGAAAATATCATACATTGGTAAATAAATAGGTACCAAATATTTAGGAAATGATTCATAAATATTGAGCGTAATTGTATAGACAGTAAAAAAAAATGAGCGAGCCTTACAGTAGTTGCATATGATGTGTAACATTTGACATCTCATAATTAAAAATATCAATTGAGCAGCAACAGAAATTAGCATCAAAATTTAAAAAAGCGAATACCTATATATATTTATTAATTAGTAAATACAAGTAAAGAAAATGAATGTGCATTTATTTATTATTGAATTTTGCCGCACCAGGTAGGTATCGTAGATCTACATACGCATTTTGTTTAGAAATGTGTTCGGTCAATCATATGTTTTCATTTATTTTCATAGATAGCGGTAGTGTGCCGCCTTACATATTGTATGAAAACTGAATAAATATTTAAAAATAATCACGTAAAATTTGAGAATTTAAATCATTAAGGGTAGTTATTGTTTGCATTAATGTAAAAAAAATTAAATATTTATTGAATAGTTTCAAAGATATAAGCCAAAATATACGAAAGTTACAACATCCAGACGTTTGACACCGGCCTCGCAACATATATACAAAATCAGAAGCATTGGCTGGTAGTATGCGTGATCGCTGTGATGGCACTTGCTGGACATTGATTTGTTTATAAACGATGATTTTTTGTCCATCGCGCGTGTTCCGCGCGCGCTCATTGGTTAAATGAAATTGCGCGCTTCTTATTTCCTGTACGTATTGGAAACGAATATTCCTGTGCCACTGTTTTTATTAATAACTAACTGTACATACCCGGCGTTGCACGGGTTAAGGATTAAGTTTAAAATAAGTTAGGGTAAACAAAGTTTCGATTCGAACGGTATAGATTTGCGAAGGTATATCAGGGGGAGGGAAAAGGGTAAAAGAATAGGAGAGAAATGTCACCAATGTTAACCATCGGGTCCTAAAGAATAAGTTTACAAAATTTGAGTCCGATTGGTCGAACAGTACAGATTTGCATCTAAAATATATCAGGAGGAAGGTAAAAGGGGAGGGAGGAAATGTCATTTTTGATACCTGCCAGGTCCTAACGAATAAGTTTCCAAATTTAGAGTTGAGATCGGTCGAACGGTACAGATTTTCTTTGAAATAATCAGGGGGAAGGGAAGGGGTAAAAGAATAGGGGGAAATGTCACATATATTTCCCTTGGTCCGTTTCCAAATGTTATGTCCGATCGGTCAAACGGTACAGATTTACATCAAAAATTTGTCAGGGGAGGGGAAGGGGTATGAGAATAGAGGGAAAATATTGCCTATGCTACCCGCCGAGTCCTTAAGAATAAGTTTACAAATTTTGAGTCCGATCGGTCAAACGGTACAGATTTGCATCGAAAATATGTCAGGGGGAGAGGAAGGGGTATGAGAATAGGGGGGAAATGTCGCCTATTTTACCCGCCGGGTCCTAAAGTATAAGTATACAAAATTTGAATCCAATCGGACAAACGGTGTGGATTTGTATATAGAACAGACAGACGGACAGACATTGAGTTTTATAGGTATAGATATTGCTCATTGCACAGTGATCGTATGCAGTAGTTAATATCGCGCGGGCATTTATACATTTTGGACACCCCTAGACCACACCGAACAACTCTCACAATGTGCGTCTATGTTCAGTAAAGCCATGTATTCACTAGGGGACAAATCGCGAAACATTCCGCTCGGCATGTGGCATCAACATCTACGCTCATGTTTCGGGGACAATGACGCGGTCATTTGACGTGTACACACCGGGACTCACGTATCTTGTCGCGGAAATGTCACCCGATGAGGTTACGATGACAGCTGCGGTATCTCATTCGGCGAAAACGGGGTTCCGCGCAATTCGAAATATTTTTTTGGGTCGCAATTTCAAATTGACGAGGTTTTACTGTAGTAAATTGAATATTATTAAAAACAAGGTCCTTTTTGCAAATAATTATTGTTTTCCAGACGTCGCGGAAATATATCGCCCTATGAGGTTATGATGACAGCCGCGTATCTGTTTATGTTAATGAGTTTATCAAAAAGTAAGAGGAGAATGCAAAATTATTTACTGCAAAGAGAAAGAAGGGCGGATATTCTATGCGATCTTCGATCGATACAGCTCGATGAGTTCAAGAACGATTTCGTTTCCACGCATTGTCATCTTGACAGATACAGCGCATGCGTATTCACTTGTAAACATACCACGTGGTACTGACGCTCCGCGGAATGTTGCAGTGAGCTCGCTCGGGTACCGTGCGCATGTCAACGTTGCCACGGCACGTAGAAATGCCGCGCTATGTTGTGCGCGACGTCACGGAACAGTGCACGACGTTGCGACGTCACGTAGACTCTATGCTGCGCGTGCTGTTGAGGGACAATTTGTCCCCTAGTGAATACATGGCTTTATTCATGTGGCCATGTGGCGTGCTGTGCTGTGTAGCAAATATTTTGGCTTGTAGCTAGTCTATATTTATAGCAAATCTATAATTATTTATTATCATCCAAATTGTTTTGGTGGAAAAATATGTCGCAATGGTGATTTTTAGAAATGTAGTAAGAAGCGGCCGGGTAATTATATTTGATGCTAAAAATAGTCTTATGTTTATAAGGATAAAGACTATTATTGCTTGTATATTAATTACTGCTCTTACATTCCTGGACTGGATATAATGACTTGAGAAACTGTTTTTTTTCTAAGGGAACTGTCAAACAAGTATTGTTTTTGTTTATACTTTACGCGTGAAAGACAGCAACTTTTCTCGGTTTCATTACCTCAAGTAATATACTAACTATAGAAATTACGTCAGGCATGAGTCTATGAGCATGTCATAGCGTATTTTTCTAGCGTCATATATGTGATGTGATTGTCTCATATTTAATGTTGTTTGAGTATTGTACCGCTAAGCAATTATAAGAGAAACTTGAAATGGCGAAAACAATAAATCCAGAACTGATAGCCGATATTGTGAAAAATGCTGCATATCCCATCGTCTTGAAAGATGTATCCGATTGGCCGTTGCTCAAGTGGTCATTAGAAGAATGGGCAGAGCATATGCCTCCGGAAGATCTTTCCTTCAGGTGCAAACCGGCCAGAGCTACTTCAGAGCCATGTTGGGAAAGAAACTGCACCACAAAGCTCTTGCCTTTTAAAAAATTTGTTGACACAGCTCATTCGAAAACCAAGGATTGGCTGTATTTTGACTACAAATACATCCATCAGTGGCTCAAACCGGAGAGTGAAATTACCAAGGTAAGAAACTACGGAACTGTTTCGACTCTAGGTTAATTAAATTAAATTCCTTTTAAAAATATGTCCGTTTTTGCTGTGCTATATTTTAGTGTTATATTATTATTTTGGTACGATTTTAGTGTTACTGTTTGCAGTGTTTGGTTATCCACCCTTTTTATAAATTAATATTCTATTTTCTTCTTTACAAAATATGGTTCCCACTGGCATGTGTTAATGAATTAGTTTATATATGAGTAATACAGAAACAAAATTGCCACTAGTTATGGTCAAATCATTATTTTATCTGATTACACATGGTATCATTATTTGAGATTTGCATCTGATTATATTGGTAATCGGCAAATGAGATATATAACTTTTGTCTAGTACCGGTGGTTACCCGTCGAATTGCGAAGAATCGGTTACCAATCATCAATATAATCAGATACAAATAAATCCCAAAAAATGTTAGTGTGTAACCGTTTGAAATGCCATCATTAGGGGCAAGGTTACATCCATTTGGTTTATTTATTATTTCATTTATAGAACTCCATAATCAAACATGAAAATAAAAACCCTTTTTTTTAGTGGTACATTTTTAATTTTTGATAATTGTGAGACGCATTTTGCCTTATTCAGATTGTCAATTATCATTATTTATCAGATTGTCAATCATCATTATCAATCGGATTGATAATGCCCTCAAACAGGGAAATATACCCCATAAAAAATAAAAATGTGGAACTAAAAAGCAAGTGTTTTTATTTAAATATATGTGCTTTGGTTCAATAATAATCATTAGCTTTAATCATTCATTTTTGCATTTTCCACCAATCAAACCATAGATTTTTACTAAAAGATTTTTAGGAAACAATATAAATCAAGTGATGCAATCAGCCCTAATTGCCACTACGCAGTTGATGAAAATTTGTTTGTGACGTGTTTCGTGTTCAAAAATAATTATCTGACAGTTTGGAAATTTAACTATTGATTATGTGATTGAGAAGCATTTTATCAAAAACATCTCAATTTTTAAATGTCCGCTCTGGCTATAAAATTAGTTAAAAATATTTATCTTAATTTTGACAATTGCATAGTTTTGGTCTTAATATTAATTTTGTAATAACGTCCCACCCGGTAACATGTGATTGACTCATCTTAAATATTTTTCAGCAAATAAGCTGGGAAGCCTTTGGATTTCCTGAAGTGGGTCCGCAGGAATCTACATTGTGGATTGGCAGTAATGGGGCCCACACTCCTTGCCATCAAGATACGTATGGCCGGAACATTGTACTCCAAGTGTTTGGTAGGTGAGGGATCTTATCTAATAATTCATTAATTTATTAAGTCACCATAAGATCATCGCTCAGTATCAATAACGATCTGATTGTTAAAAAATTAAATGAAAATATAAAGTAAGTCTTAATCCATGCAAATAATTTATCATTTTGAATTAAAATGCTGTGGCAGCCGACCCATGTTGTATACCAGCCACCCAACAGCGATCGATTTTATATTAGACATTTATTTTTCCTATTGGAAGCAACCTTGCAAATAAAATGTGATTTCTGTAAAAGTTAATTGACACTTGTGTAATTACGTTAACAATTTACAATTTTTTTTAATGATATTCATCATGAAGGCTATTTTAGCTCGGGTGACTCTAGTAATTTAAAATTTGCGCAATTTGAGAGAGCTAAAATGGCGCCATTTATTTAATAAATAATAATTTATGTACAAATTAAAAAAATTAATTTCTATCCTAATTATTTTGAGTTTGTATCAATCGACATGTGCAAAATAGGAGAAAAAAGTTTGGATATATATTCAATTTTTGATATACTTTTTTTTTATTTTTAAAATAGACATGTGAACACGGAATACGTGTCACATCAATATTCTTACTATTTTCAAACTAAGCTAAACGCTTGTGCTATGAAAATAGGACTAACTTGCTAGTCTGGAGTGAGGTTCGAACCCGCGACCTTTGGATCACGAGGCGAGTGTCCTAACCACAAGACCAACAAGCTACTCACACATATACTATATCGGACATTATCAAAAAATCCGATTTTTTGATTTTTTAGTTCAAAAATCAGATTTTTTCGAACACTGATATCAACTGCTCATCGATTTTATGCATGCCTACAATTGCATCAACAGGAAGAAACTGTATGACATTCTACTAACGTTCAAGATACCAAAAAAACTAATCAGACTGATAAAAGCGACAATGAGCAACACGAAATGTAGACTTAGGATTGGAGGAGAGCTCACAGACGAATTCATAGGGTCCCAGGGTCTCAAACAGGGGATGGATTAGCTCTTACACTTCTCAATCTGTCTGGAGTACATTATACATCAGACAAACCATAGCAACACGAACCCCAATATATATTTCCAAAGCAGCCAGATAGTTTGATACGCAGATGACCTTAACATAGTAGGAAGATCCTTGACATCGGTAAGAGAAGTTTTCAAGTCACCAAAAACAGCAGCTAAAAGATAGGATTGGAAATGAATGAGAAGATGCAATCCAGAAGCATTCAGAGCATTCAGTTTGGAGGCAGATATAGCTTTGAGGTAAGCTACAACTTTATGTTTTTTTTTTTACTATCCAACAGGCCAGGAGGGCCCAATTACAGAAACGAAATACATCACAAAACACAGGCTTGAGTAAATATCTCGGCTCCATCATAACCAAAGAAAATGAGAGAGAAAATACACATGGAGATCAAACGGAGAATCACAACAGGAAACAAGGCATTCTTCTCTCTCCTCCCAGTGCTCAAATCAAGAAATGTTCACAGGAAAACAAAGATCACCCTCTACGAAACTATCATAAGAATAGCAGTGACATACTGGTGCGAAGCGTGGACGTGGAGTGCTAAGTAAAATCCTGGGACCTGTGAAAGATGGTGAAACTTGGAGAATAAGATACAACGATGAGTTATATGACATTTTCAAGGCTCTCAAGCTCTCTATACGCACTAGACTAAGTAGGCTGAGATAGGCGGGGCATGTGCAGAGAACGCTGTCATCGCGGATGCCCAGGAAGATCCTCAAGGGACATCCGGGAGGAAGAAGAAGACCCAGATTACGACGGAAAGACGAGGTCAGAAGAGATGCCGATCAAATGCTGTGGTTGACAGACTGGAAGACTACTGGGGTAGACAAGAGGAGTTGGAGGCAAGGACTGATGGAGGCCAAGTCTCGACATGAGCTGTAGAGCCATTGAAGAAGAAGAAGATGGCGGCCAATAGGGCGCCAAGGTTATGCCCGTGCCCGAGCGCAAAAAAGCAATGCGACACCTTAGCAAGGAGGTCGGCACTGGCACGGAGAAGAACTAGCCAGTCACACTACAGTTATGCCTCAGACAACAAGGCCTTTGCGGGCCCGATACAAAAATTATAGTCAAGTGTGTTTATAAATTAAATTAAATTTTTCTTATCTCAAGACCACCGCGAGCCCTTCTCTGGCGAGGGTTCTGCGTTTAAACGTGTCAAGTAATAACCAGGGGTTAATAGCTGGGTAAACCGTAGCAACCGCCACTTCCAAATTCTTCCATTTCTTTCATACACGAGTGTAAAATTTTATCAAGGGCCGAGATCACTTCACAGAGATACCTGATATGTCCTCATAAGCTGGGAATTTGCGTGGATCAAGATCTGGTACTCTTTTCACCCTCCAGAGCCAGATTCAAACACATGGTCGGCTACTGGCTCGAACCAAGATCTCATCACATGCGCAAACCATGGCCTCACCACATCCATACATCAAAATATCCTATAAGAGGGTAAATATTTCAAACAATAGAACCCCAGATATGTATTAGGTGTATAATTTGATTTATATATGCAGATATAAATGAAAAGCTCAATTAGTCCGTAAATGCAAATTTAAATTTCTTTTCAAGCAACCTTCGAAATCTTATGACCTGATTTCATCAACTCTGTATTATTTCTCCAAGCGTATTAATATTAATAAACATAAATTGTGAAACCCTCAACTGTTTTTGTATTTCTCACTTTTCTTTAACTGCATCCTGTTCTGAAGTTGGCACACTGTGATGAGTTGTTTGATGCCAAAAGATTTATTTACCTGATTATCATCTTGAATGTAAGAATTTACATAAGAGGGCAAATAACTTACCACTATCTCCTCACTTTTGAAATGTCCTCTGCGTTAATGTGTTCTTTCGAAACATAAGAATTAATGTTTTAATGTTCAGTATTTTGCATATTACTTTGTATAAACATTTTAATAGTGCATTACCATTATATTTATGATTCCTCCAATGGGTCAAAGTTTAAGAATAACGTTATATATGCGAATAATTTACCATATAATGTGCGTAAAATATAATAATAATAGCTGAACCGTTGAGTGTATTAACCTCTTTGTTTGTTTTACATATTTATAAATGAATAATGTACATGCAGTCACACTTTAAATTGTCGTATTGTATTTAATGGTTAGGAAAAAAAAAACATTCAGAATCATGGTTCGTAACTGCGTACCTCAGTCTCCATATGCATTGACTTAATGTGTTTTTATAATTTGCGCCATAAGATCAAAAACATAAGACTGATAATGTGTCTGACTGACAATTGGTCTGCATCAGTATAATTCAATATGCTTCCTTACAAATTAAATAAATTGGGTATTCCCTCCTTACATGAGTGTTTGGATCATCAGAATTGTGTGACAAACTGTTTGGCAACCTTACTGCTGCATTGAAACATCAAATCACGTGGATGTTGGTGATGTTTTTTATTTCCAAGAGCATTCAGAAGAAGTTGGAGAAAAAATAAAAAATCATTTTTAGAATATTTAATTTGAACCTTCTATGTATAGTTTTCTATCTTTAGTATAATAATCCTATAGGTGTCTACAGGATTATTATACTAAATTATGTGTTTTATTATATAGACAGCAGTGGCGTGTAGCGCATACAAGAAAAGATATAAAGATTCTGGGAAACAAATATTAATTAAATAATCCTTAAGATTAATTTGATTTAAATTTCTAGCTGTAATTCGTCCTACGGCTATAAGTTTTATTTCTGACGTTTCTGAACCGAACTTCACGTCAATTTTTAATTTCTCACTTGTTTGCGCCCAACAAATTTGTTCAATAGATCTAGTCAAGTCGAGAAAAAACTCATCCTGAACCGTGTATTTTACTTATCTCTATGTCTGCGAGTTTTGTGTAATAGACAAGTAAATTTTTCACGGAATAGCGTGTTCTTCGAAAGATGCCAGGTGGGAACATTTGCAGAAATTATATTTTTTACAAATTCCACCCAAAATTTTTGTGTGAATTCTATTTGTCATTTCTATGGTGAACGTAAATACTATCTGTCATATCCAATGGTCATATCATAATGATTATTTACGACGATACATTGCCATTGATGATATCATAAAATGTTTGATTTATTTTTGTGAAAAGAAACGTGTATCTGAAATTAGTATTATTCCCGATTTTATTATATATAAATCGTCTTCGAAATATATTGAAGTTTTTGCTGTATTACCTATATATAAAATATTTATTTATTTAGAAAATCTTGTTTACAATACTTCTTTTACAGTGAAGTTATTTTTGTGGATTGAAGCTACTCAAAATAGTTCATTATATACAATTAAAAAAAATAATTAAAAATGTGTATACCCTTATAGGTATATGCATATATATATATTTTTATTTTGAAAATAATAAGAATATTGACGCGACACATATGTCCGGATGTCTATTTCTTAAAAAAAAATTATCTATGTTTCATGAGATCTCATCATTCTAATGCCTAAGGCCCGGTTGTTTCAAGTTAGATCAAAGTAAGCGGTCGATCAAAGCATAGATTTTTACAAAAATGGATCGTCTGATTGGTGGAGAACGTAAAAATCTATGCTTTAAAAGAACGCTTACTTTAATCCAACTTGAAACAACCGGCCCTAAGTCGAGTCTAATTGATTGTATTATAATAAAGAGGATTGGTGCATCAATTAAGTTGTTTAATTTTTTTGTACTTTTAATAGTCCTTTCATGATTTCCTTGCGGTTCCACATTAAAGGTGACATGTTTACATGTTGGCTTGGGCCAGTGTTGCTGACTTAGCTGATTTTTTACAAATCTTATTAATCTATTATTTTATTGTTATTTTCAGAAAAAGATGGCTTCTTTTCCCTCCAGAATGCGGCAGAATGAAACCGACTCGGGTGCCGTATGAAGAATCCAGTATTTACAGCCAGTTGAATTTTTATTTACCCTCTAATTTAAGTTCCTTTGGTGGTAAGTTGATGATAATTTATTTTGATAATAATGTTGTATAAATATGTATGTACATTTTTAGTGGACATTATCAGGATCCAAACTTTTATTCAGTTGATTAAATTTAATAAGAGATTTTAAATAAACTGTTTATTATACCGTGTAGCTAGATACTTTGACAAGAATGTTTCTGGATTTTTTTCCTTTAGGCTCCTTAAAAATAAACTTAAAGATCAAATCACCTTTCAATACAAATAGAACCTCGATTTTCCGAAATAGGCAATGTGGACTGGGTATAACGGAGCTAGTCCACAATACTTTGTAGGTTTGTTGTTCAAGGAACCATGACCCAAAATCAATAGTTTTGGAGATATGCGACATCAAAGTTTATTTTTCCCAATATTTCTGACTTATTTTTTGTAAAGAATTAAGAATTAATAAGAAGGCTATCATTACAGTAACATATATCAAAAACTTTATTTATGCATATTATGCCGCGATCCCTAAAATTTGGGAATCCTGTGTATACTTTCTTCAGTTGACTGTCTCAATGTGCACTTTAGTTTGCGCCAATTACTCCACTTGGACACGTTTTAAATTGTTTAAATTCCCTTTAAGTTAAATGTTTAGTTTTCTTTGGATGAAGTTATTACTGATTTATCTTATTATTTCACATATTTATAGACGATTAGCCCAATTATAATAATTTCATTGTCTATCTGTCCGTCCATCTGTCTGTCTGTCCCCGTAATTTAGTGTAACGTCCGTAACTTTGTAGTAAAAAAAAATTATACAAAAAATTTTTGAAAAAAAAGATTTCTTTTTTTACGATTTTTTTTTAATTTTTTTTTTTTTTTAATAATATAAATAAAAACTTAATCCTTAGGAATCGACATGTAAAAGTACCGTCATTTTTGACGGGTTACAGCTAGTACTTCTAATAATTGTGCTGCATGTTGGCCTGTGTCGCAAAAAGGCGGAATCGAAAATTAAAATCGAAGAAGCCTTCCATAAATTTAAAGTGATGATCCAAACATGATGAAATGGAAAAAATAATTTGATTTTATTCGCAAGTGAGAACAGCAAACATGTATGACAATATCGGGTACTTTCGTAATAAAAATGTCGCAATCTTTTCATTTGCGTAATAAATGTTGCATTTCAAATTGATTTCTTGAAATATGCAAAGATACATTTGTTTTTCACAATATCAATGGGTTTTTTTCATGTTTTTAGACTTTTGGCAGATTTTGCAAAGTTTTATTGATTTTTATAGGTTCCTTAAATTTTGAATTAGCAGGGTTCTACTATATTTTACGCACAAATTATAAACTTTTGATAAATACATTTGGCTCGCACTCTGATAACCAGTGTACAGTTGATCAAAGCTCTACTGCATATGAACATAAGAAAGTTTGGTTTTTATTTATTAATAACTTAACAGATAACATCTTTTTTTTTTATTTATTAATAATTTTTTTTAGGTTTTTATAGGTTTTTTAATATTTAATTTTTTTTTTAATAGGTAACTTTTAATAGGTTTTTATTTATTAATAACTTAACAGATAAATCTTCTCTGTGCTGCCTACATACATATTGCTACTTGCAATTATCAATTTTTTGAAGTACATCATATTCATACAATTAATAATTTTTATGTTGTAGGAATATCAGGATGTAGAATGGTGGTATTAGAGCCAGGTGATGCTTTGGTGGTTCCACATCGCTGGTGGCATTACGTTGAGCATGTGTCTGAAATTGGCATCACAATCAATTCTTGGATACCAACTGTAAGTCTGAATTATGATTATTTTTTTACGTTTAATTTACAGTTTTTTTAAATAAGGATGCGAACACGAAATTCATGTTACATCAATATTCTTACTATTTTCAAACTAAGCTAAACGCTTGTGCTATGAAAATAGGACTAACTCGTTGGTATGGGGTGAGGTTGGAACCCGCGACTTTTGGATCACGAGGCGAGAGTCCTAACCACAAGACCAACAAGCTACTCATCGAAACGTCCTTTACATGGGGTTTACGATTTTTAAACATTCCTCTTGTTATTTCGATTTCTTTGAATTTTTTTCATGTTTTCTCGTTGACGTTATGTAATCTTTAAACCATTTTAAAACTTGCAGGAGGAATTAGACGTCGAGAGCAGAGTAGAAGAAGCTCTCACTCGGCTTATCTTCGCCCAGGTATGCAAGGATCTTCCCGACAAATGTCTTCCCTACATTTTGAATCCAAATGAGGTATTCTTGTTTATATGTCCTTATTTTTTTAATATATTCAAATTTTTCAAAAATACTATTATTGTCACCAGAAGATATATTATAGATGTCTCACAGAGACAAAGTATTTCTATGTAAAAGTAGTTATGGAAGTCTTTGGGCATTGTCAGGGCTTTCTACCTGTCATTGGCCGGCTTAAGTGATCACTTTACACAATGTAACATTCATCGAATCCACTTATAATCGCCTACGCATCTATCAAATTTGGAAAGTTGTATATATGGTATTTATGTACCTCGCCTCACTTTATTTAATACAAAGTACGATATCAGTGAATCCATTGGTGGAATCAGTGAACATCACATTGTGTAATTGTTGTATTCCCATATAAATTTCTTTGTCCTATGAGACATATTTCAATTTCAATTTCAATTTCAATTTTTATTTATTACATAATATGTACATTACAAACATTCTGTTCAATGCATACATATTATTAACTTACATCTAAAAATATACGTATACACATATACATACACATCCATATACACATATACATAAACACATATGTATACATACATACACATATACATACATACATACATACACACACATATACATATTGTGTATTAAAATACTAATTTATTATTAAACAATTATTAAACAATTAGAAGTGACCTGTATAATCTGGTCAAAGGTGTAGGAGAATCCTGCTTCGGAAAACCCCCTCAGACACATGGAATATATCAATATCCAAAGCGATCTTGTTCAGCATAGCTGTAGCTTTTCCAACAGGCATAACCATCGGCAGGTTGGTCCTGTATATTGGAATGTGAAACAATCTATGCTGACGATGTCTAAGGTAATTATCAGGAACATACAAACCAATGCTCTGCATAATTTCAGTATTGTCGATCATACCGCACAACAATCGATAAAAGTGTGTAATCAAATACACATTCCTTCTAGTCTCTAAACTATTGTATATATATATCTTATACGTCTGCCTTTATGCACATGTGATACCCGGCGAGACAAAAGATTTCAGTGGCAGTTACGATGTTTGAGTTGTTGAGTGGTGTTTTGGGCGGTGCGGGAACGTGTGTGTGCTTATTAAACTTTTTGATTTGTTTGTATTATAATTTATCTTTGCTATCTTGTTGTCAACAATAACCATAGCAGTACCTTTTGAGGCGCACATTCTATGGAAGATCTGTTTGCCCATAGGACGATCTGCCAGATATCCCGCTCTCGGTTAACATTCTACAACTGGAAACGACGGTGATGAAATGTTTGCAACAACGCACAAAGAAAAATCCACCGAAGCGTATTAAACTATCGGAATCTGAAAATGGTGCCGACGCCGGTCCCTCTGGCGGAGACGCTTCAAGGTCCACCGGCACCAAGTTGGTGAAAAACAATTTTGATATGGATAAGATTATTCAGGAAAATGATAATATATCAGCTGTGAAAGAGATCACAAAAGACGAATTAATGGAAATTTTAAAAGAAAATATTAGCAAACATGCAAATTCGGAACAATCAGAGAGCGGATCAGAGGATGATGAAACCAACAGAGATATATTGCAAGGCGACCACTTCACTAGTGCAATTATAAGGGCACTTGGAAATCCGTCTGTTATTGAAAACGTTAAAAACAATTTATTAAGTAGTTTTAATTGACTAATGTGAAATATTTGTGATATTCTTGTTCCTTTTTTATTCATTATTTTATAATTATAATTTTCTTTGATTTCTAAATAATTGTATGGTGCTTTAAATGAATACGTTTATATTATCTGAAGCTTCAATTTACAATAGATAGGATAATTAAATAATTATATGAGCTGACAAATTAATTGCATAGACATAGTCTATGGTAAAAAATGTATCCATCAATAATTTATATTTTATTTTGCTGAGAAATAAACAATGATTTCTGTGATTTTATTAACATTAATTTTACATTTAGATAAAATTTACCGCATATGCTAGCTTTTAAAAATATTGCACATTTTGAATGATTAAGAATTGTATTAGATTGTTCTGAAAATAATGTCCAATATTTATCTTCAAATTCAATTGAACATAGCGAGTCTCTCTCTCTCTCTCTCTCGTCAATGTACCAATTCTTGGTCATCTCGTGTCTTCCGTTTTCTTCTTCATACTTTGTCATATTGAAGAAGAAAGCAGGAAATTGAGTCTCAAGATAAATAAAGAAAATACAAAGCTGATGTATATTGGCAAATGTATCTTGAAATTGTCAATGACTATAATAATCTCAAATCTATAATTACTGTCTATAGTAGCTGCGAGACAGAATTCAAATAACGGAGGTGTGGCGAAAAGTTCCGTGTCCAGACTTGAAAAGATACGGAAAGATGGCGGTATATCCAAAATACCCAAAGTCAGACTTGTAGTGTTTAATGCATTCAATATTCCTTTTTATTATGGAATCGTGTACTTTAAAGGCAAAAAAGAGACGGCAGATTGGTGCTTTTGAGATGTGGTGTTGGAGATGCATGGTGCGTATACTGTGGACAGCGAGATACACCTAACCTGTCTAGGGCCTAAAAAATTCCAAATCAAATAGGCTTGGGCCCAAGATTTTCTGAATTTTTGTAATTTTATAGCCAGGAGGGCAGGAGGTCATGACGATCGCGATCCTCAATCAAGAAGGACCAACTGACTTTGAAATATAGACTGCAAGGTGGAAATCTTCAAAAAATTTCAACTACAATACCTAGCGACGGAGAATACTTCGTCTTTAACTAGTCAGACTTTAATATTTCTTGAGATTGAGTAGTTTTTCTAAATTTTTGTCAGCTTTACCATAGCAATTCTCTTTCGGACATCGGCACAACACCCTCCAAACCTTAAAGTGAGAGATCCCAGGTAGTATCACTCACGTCTTTATATGTTAGGTAAATAAACTTTATTAACAAAAGCAGGAGGAATTTTATTTTAAATTCCCAACTCAATAAATAAATATACCAGATTCCTAATTGCCAAACAAAAAAATTACATATTTGCGTAAAATATTTCCTGGCAATGAATGTTCAAAATGATATATGTATTATTAACCCTTAACCACCTACCATACGTCTCACAGACCCCGTCGAATTGATAATCGTGAGTATTTTTGTGCCCAAGTTTCGTACTAACTTGTTAGTTCTTGTACCTTTTCCCCGCGCCCCCAAGTATCGCGCAAGCGCTCGTACGTGCGTGCGTTTGCTTCAGGTGAGTAAAAAACTATCGCAGGGGATCTGAGAGACCTATGGTAGGTGGTTATGTAATTTTTTTTAATCGCGTTTTTTTATGGTTTTCGTTTAAAATGGCTCTTAGTGACAATAATATCGAGCGGTGTTTGGAACAAGATCTGTCAAGATCATGTATTGGAAGAAAGTTGTGCATCTGATTCCGAATACGAAGAGCCAACTGTGCTAGGTCATAAAGAAAAGTCTCCATCCCAACATCATTTGTCTTCAATTTTACGTGGAAACGAAGAATTTTCATCTGAAGATGATGATCTGAAATTCGATGGAGACTGTGGAAGAAGAATTATTTTGAAAGGAAATACTTTCGTTGGTCATCTGCCGCACCGTTTTTACGATTGAGAACTTTGCAGCATAATACAGTGCAGGGAAGAGAAGATAAAAAACCAGCATATCAGAGTGAACTTAATTCTTTGTCTTGTTCAGTGGATATTTAGCAGCATTTTTTTAATGACGAATGCAATGTGAAATTGTAACGTATGAAATTGCAATAATGTGAAATTCAACGTATCCTCCACAGAAACGTGACCACTTACTTCATCAGCAGTTCCATGTAGCAGCAGTGCTGAAGAAAGGTTGGCGGTTCGTAAAAACTGTTCAACTTGCAAATACACAAAGAAACGTAATACACAATACATGTGTTTCGAATGTAAAGCACCAATTTGCCTTGAATCCTCAAACTAGTTGTGTTTTCGCTGACATGAAAATCTATGAATTTAGAGCCTGCAATTTTATTTAATTTGTGATTTTATGGAGAATTTTTATTTTTTTCTACGTTTCTTAATTATTGAACATTAAAAAAAAAAGCTAAGAAGTTCCTATTCTACAAGATAATTTTTGTGGATCTCATTTTTCAAATATATTAGTTTGTAAGCCTGAAATAAGAGGTATTGACAATTATTTGTAATTAAAAGAAAAAAATGCTGATTTTTATATGCCTTTTTCTTCTAATTAAGAGTTTAATATGTTCCTCAATAGAATTTTAATTAAAAACAAAACCATTCTTTACTAAATTTTACTATTGTGAATTATTTTATCCGGGAATCCCACAGACGTATGACAGGTGGTTGTGTAACAAAAATATGTGGTAGGTGGTTAAGGGTTAAATATGCTGTTATTTTCGGAACAATCTACTATTACAATTTTTTTAATATTTAAAGGTGATGCTCCAACCCTTACAAAAGACTTTTTTGTGGACTGTCTTGATTGTGATGATTTTTCTTTATATAATCGATATTAGACATTGCAAAATTAAAGGAAAATATATACAGTGAAACTCGCTTAATAAATTCACTTTTAATAAGTTTTCCCGCTAAATAAGTTTAAATTCTGCGGTCCCGAAAAAGTTCCATACAAATCCTGTATTTTTTTTAAGGCTTAATACGTTTCCCGCTTATGTTCGTTTCTCGCGTAAGTCGTGAAAATATTTATAGCCGAACTCAATTTATTCATACAAATAAATCTTCATAATACGTTTTTCGGAAGACGAAATTTTGTTCAACATTCCTAAAAATGAAAAATGGGCGCAATAAAAATTTAGAGGGTTTGGCGGCATCACAACAGTTCTAGCCGCTGAAAAAACCCTGTAGTATTTGAATAGGCTTATAAAATAATATTTAATAAATAAATGTATCCGGCGATTATTTACGATAATTTTTTCAAAATCAATCAACGTCGGCGCAAAATAAATTCGCCTAAACGAAACTATTTTGAAATATATCGAGGAAACAATTGGCAATATTAATTACGTAATATCTCCTATTGTTTTCTAAGGCCGGCGTCACACTAGGTTTAAGCCATGTATTCACTAGGGGACAAATTGTCCCTCAACAGCATGCGCGGCATAGAGTCTACGTGACGTTGCAACGTCGTGCACTGTTCCGCGACCTCGCGCACAACATAGCGCGGCATTTCTACGTGCCGTGGCAACGTTGCCATGCGCACGGTACCCGAGCGTACTCACTGCAACATTCTGCGGAGCGTCAGTACCACGTGGTATGTTTACAAGTGAATACGCATGCGCTGTATCTGTCAAGATGACAATGCGGGGAAACGAAATCGTTCTCGAACTCATCGAGCTGTATCGATCGAAGATCGCATAGAATGTCCGTCCTTCTTTCTCTTTGCAGTTAATAATTTCGCATTCTCCTCTTTTTTCTCCTCTTACTTTTCGATAAACTCATTAACATAAACAGATACGCGGCTATCATCATAACCTCATAGGGCGATATATTTCCGTGACGTCTGGAAAACAATAATTATTTGCAAAAAGGACCTTGTTTTTAATAATATTCAATTTACTACAGTAAAACCTCGTTAATTTGAAATTGCGACCCAAAAAAACACTTCGAATTGCGCGGAACCCCGTTTTCGCCAAATGTGATACTGCAGCTGTCATCCATAACCTCATTGGATGACATTTCCGCGACAAGATATGCGAGTCCCGGTGTGTGCACGTCAATTGACCGCGTCATTGTCCCCGAAACATGAGCGTAGATGTTGATGCGACATATCGAGCGGAATGTTTCGCGATTTGTCCCCTAGGCTTTATCTTTCGTCGCGTCTTTGACGCCGCGGAACGCCGCTACTACGCGGATCATCAATCGTTCCGCCGCCGCCGGCGGAACACTCGTACCGGCGTCCGTTCGATTCGGTGACGCGTCTCGTGTTTTTGATTGCGCCACATTTGACAGATTGACAGACGTGTGTTTGTTCTCCGCGCGGTCCGCCGCGGAATGTAGTAGGTATGTGACGGCTTAATTCGGTTGCGGATTAGACGCGACGTCAAAGACGCGACGGAAGAAACGCGTAGTGTGGCGCCGACCTTAATGAGTTACAAAAAACGGATCTAATTTAATTTAGCAATAAAAAATACCACGAATTTTCTTCGCGCCCGGGAAAATATTAAGGTAGTCTGAAATCAAACGTAAATAAAATAAAGAAAATCGTAATTAATCACAAATAAAAATCGTAATTAATCACAAATAAACGTTGCTCAAGGCGGTATGTTGAATGTACACCTAAATTATGTAGAAATCATCAAAATGGATAAATTTTTAAAATTAAGTCAAATAGAATACTATTCATAAATGGTCATTTTTTACAAATGTGCAATCTTTACCAAGCCAGGGAAAGTAGATACAGGTAGCTTTTTGTATTTTTTTTTTCGTATTCGTGAGGTTTTTGATTTGTCAATATACACCGATTTATATTAAAAAATTTTGACAGTGCCAATTTTTTTATAGTTTTGGTGGTTTTATTGTTTTCTGATCCTCAGGTACTATGTATTTACATAGGTAATATTTTACAAATGTATACATTTACCTACTTAATTTTTTTAAATAAAATGTCCTTAAATTTTCATATTATATAAACAAAAATTTTATTAAAACACAAAATTTGAATGTGGAAATAATTTATGAAAATATTAAAATCACTGTTAATATGTTTTCACGCCTAATAAGTTTTTATTTGCTGGTCCCTTGAAAAACATATTAAGAGAGTTTCACTGTACTCGTATGTACATACATACATAAATATTTTCAATGACAAATATCACAAAATCATGATACGCATGATTTGAAATAAAATGTGAATGGAAAGATATATTATATCTTATCTAATTATATGCAATTATGCATTTTCATTTTACATATTTAATATATTTATGTACATATACGAATATGTACTGCCTAATATACTTCTTTAACGGTAATTGCGAAATCTGCCAAAAATCATAAGACATTAATTTTATGAAAAACGTCTGTATTTTTGCATATTTCAAGGAATCATTTCATTTTATTCTTTATTTTGTTCATTAGCTTAAACGTAAAATTATCTTTTAACACCAGTTAAAATTTGTAATAATTTTTACATACATATCTTTAGTGATTTCCAACAAAATAAAAGACTACGATTATTTTAAATAAATATTTTTATTTTTTTGGTAAAGCTAGTCAGTGTATTTTAATCCATTTAAAGGGCACAAGAAGCCGAATAAATTTAAGAATATTTATTTAATTTCCAAATTGTAATAATTATTTATATAATTAAATACATATATGTTTCAATATCTCACCGTCTTTCATTCTTTCCCTCTGGAATATTCTTTTTCCGCAACGATTCCTGGTGATAATATGCAATTGTTAAAAAAAAAAAATTAGAATGTGTAACTTCATTCAAAATTTTTATATTCAAAACATTTATTAATTTTTAATCTTATACATATGTTTATGAAGTGTACTTTAATCAAGATCAGAGTATCAGATGAAAAATATAAAGATTAGCAAGAAAAATTGGTGTTCACGACTAGACGTCTTCACTACCTGTGAAGATAGACAGTATTGGTAGATAGCTGGATTGTAGCCACGTACATGATGATAAAAAATAATAAAATGAATAAAAAGTGTAAATTTCAATCCTACCCATATTATGCTGGCCATCACATATCCAATTATGCCGACTGCTTCATTGAAAAAGTTAATTGAATGACAGAATTTGACATCTTCTGCTTCATCATATGCCATTATTAAAATTCTGGTTTGTCTAAATTATGACATTCTCATTGTTTAGATCTTCTGAATAGTTAGTAAAAACCTTATTACTTGAATTTATGCCTGCATTATATGGTTATATTTATATACAGGGTGTACCAGAGCTAGCAACAGAAACTTGACATGTAGATTCCTGCCTGTGTTCTAAGTCTAAAGTGTTCAAGCAACTATGACCTAATATCAATGGTTATGGAGATATGCAATACCAAAGTTTGCATTTTTATTTCCCATATTTCTGACTTAATTTTTGCAAAAAGTTGAACTATCATTACAGTAACTTATATTAATTATGAAAAATTCATTCTCTTTAATACAAGTTGAATAAAATGATAAAAACCTTCCAAAAATTGAAAAAAGTTTTTTTTTAGAAGGTTTTTAAGTTATATTGAAGCAAATGAATTTTTCATAATTGATGTAAGTTACTGTAATGATAGTTCAACTTTTTGCAAAAAATAAGTCAGAAATATAATTTTTAAAATGCAAACTTTGATATTGCATATCTCCGTAACTATTAACATGGCTGCTTGAACATTTTAGACTCATAACATAGGCAGGAATCTACCGGCCAAGTTTCTGCTGCTGGCTCTGGTACATCCTGTATATACAAATATACAGTAACCCTTTACATGCACACTTACAATGATACAATATTTTTTTATAACCAATGTAAATTATACTGGAATTTCAATTTTGGTGACGGCACTTATGGTTGGTTTGCGTCTCTGCCACTTAGTGTCATGTTCGATTCATTTTATGCATTACTACAGAATGTCAGATTAAGATTAAGGGTAAGACCAGTAGTGATTATTTTAGTAAATACCTAGGCTAGCTTTGTTCGATTTGCGAACGAGCACTTGGAATTGGCTCATTTGTAGGTATAGAACTTCCCTACTGTATGTATATGTGGACGGATATAAAATACAGTGGAACCCGGATATCTCCAATCAAAATTTGCTGATTCCATTTCAATTCCGTGTAATCCAGTCCAATGGTATACAATACCCCATGTATTATGCAGTTTCCCAAGAAGCAAAGTAATACTTATTCTATAAGCTGACACAAGTTATGTACTAGCATATGATATTACCATTATTATTTTACAGTGTGGTCAAAACATTGAAGCATAAGTTGTTATATATGTTTGTTTTGATAATAATAAAAATTATGAATGAAAACATTATCCCACATACTGATTTACAGAATATAATTAATATTTATGAATCTGTTTTATAATGCATGAAAGTTCCCTAATTGGCTTGATCTCATTGTTGACATTTTTTGAGTTGCATTATTTTAAATTATGTCATCATTTTTTATTGAATTTTTAGCAGTTGTGTTTAGCAAAAAGCTCTACATCACAAAACTATCCTCTCTTAATTAACATTATACGAACTCACCCTATCCAGACGACAGGATCCAACGTTGTGATATTCATCGTCTCTTGGAGGATTTCCATGTATGGATGTTGTGAAACTTTGAAAGTAAATACTTATTTTCGCCAGTCAAGTGGTAGACAGGATTAGAAAGCATTATTCATAATATACGTATAGGATAGGTTGTACTAACACTTTTATTTGACCATTTATCTTCACGAAATGCAGTACCGTGGAACGCCATTCTCAAGGCACGGAGAGGTTGTACCGTATTTTGATACACTCCGACGATGCCTAAAAGAAAGGCCAATCATTGTCTTCAAATAGTACAAAAGAAGTACTGATCCGGCAACAAATTCTAAAAGAAAAACCCAACATTCTCATGGAATATGTGTAACAGAAAGGTGTGCACCTCACTGTGGCCGCAAGAGAGGCGATTTATGATCCTAATTTCGGAGATTGATAACTCAACTTCCAGAAAAGTGTTGAATCAGGGCTCCACTGTATATCAGTTTGTAGATTAATTGTGTATTATGTGGGAAATAAGCAAAGAGGGAATACACACAACGATATATATACAGGATGTCTCGGAACTAGTAGAAAAAACTTTACAGGTGGATTCCTGCTTGATAATGAGTCAGAAATGTTCAAGCAACCATGATCGATGGTTATGGAGATATGCAATATCAAGGTTTTCATTCTTTTTACAATATTTCTGAAATAAAATGATAAAAATCCTGTAAAAAATAATATTTTTTTAATTTTGGGAGGATTTTTATCATTACATCCGATATGTATTAAAGCATATTAATTTTTTTATAATCGACATAAGTTACTGTAATGATAGTTCGGTTTTTTGCAAAAAATAATTTGGAAATATTGCAAAAAAATGCAAACTTTGAAATTGCATATCTCCATAACTATTGAAATTAGGTCATGGTTGCTTGAACATTTTCGACTCATTATTAAGGCAGAAATCCACCTGTAAATTTTGTTACTAGCTATGTTTATATAGACACCCTGTATAATATATACATACATATGTATATTCTTTTTTTTTTTTTTACAAATATTAGGCTAATGGAACACACTCCCTTTTCAAATATGTTATTCTTAGAAATAATACTTATTATTAGCTTACTCATAACATTAACATAATATTATAAATGCTATAAAAAGTATTTTGAAAAACAGTTCTTCGTGGAAACCTGGGGTCAGTCGTTATTCAACTTTAGTAGGTTTTTTCACGAGGTACGCTTTTCTGTAAAAGTCACAGAACAATATAACCAAGAAAAGGTTTTGTGGTATCAGTGCTATTGAAGGAAACATGGGATATTTGCAGTCCTTTACGAAGAAAACTGTAGTGAAGTGTAGGAGCAGTATCCCAAACTGGATCTGAAAACAAAAATTCTCTAATAATGTAGGTTTTCTGAAAAGTTACCTTTTTAGGGTATTCAATCTCTCGAGAAATCGGAATTATCTTATAATTATAAAAGTCAAATAATGCCTAAATTATTCTTAAACTAGTGGCGACTTTTGTTCACATCATGTAATTTCCAACTGGACATTTCAATAGAGTTCAACAGTAAATTCCCAACATTTCTAAAATTTGGTTAAAAACAAAATAACTTTTTTTCACTTCTGCTCTCGTTTCTTCTTTTTCTTTTAATTTTATTCTCTCATGATTTGAAATGTTTATATGTATCTTTACCCTATAATCATTCGTAATCTGTACTAAGCAATATGTATTGCTATTTCTGTATCTTGACATTGTGACGCCATTTTTTGATGTTTTGTGTTTGACAGGTCTGAAATCAATGAATTCAATTAATTAGAAAGCTCCATATTCGTAATTGTGAATAAATTAATGTTTGTTTACGTTTCAGAGCTTTCTGATTTATTGAATTTATTAATTTCAAACATGTCAAACTTAAAACATCGAAATTGGTGGCAATACAATGTCATACATACCTGTCAAGATTGGGATAAAGATCTGACATCCCAATATTGCTATTTTCAGAATAGGACAGAATATACGCTTATTGGTCTAGTAGTCAAGATTCTCCCTAGTGGGCCGTAGGTCGGTGGTTTTAGCCCGTTTGTTAGTTCGTCCTATTTTTATAGCACAAATGCTTAGCTTAGTTTGAAATTTGTAAGAATATTAATTTGACACATTTTCCGTGACCCAATTTCGACTCGGACATCGAGACACCAAAATTAAATATTCATTACTTATTAACATAAGACATATTCTTTCACTGCATCGGGTTGACCTTGAAATATGTGGGAAAAATTAAAATTAATTATGGTTTTATACTCACAATCTGCATTTGTGTCACATGTTTCTTCCACCATGCAGATGTCTTGTAAGCTTCGTCATAAGCAGTCAGCAAATAGTAAAAGTACATAACTATGTGAACACAAGAGTTGATCAGAATCAGAAGTGTACCATGCCCTCCTGAAATGTAAAATACATATAAAAAATGCTACTCAACGTAATTAACCACACAAGTTTAGGTGATTCCTGTGTTGGATATTTCAAAATATTTATTATCACCCAAAAAATGCCATAGAGCTGGTTCTGATGGTCTCCAGTTATCCTCTAAACACACTCAATGTGCAATTACGTACAATAGAATTAGTCTCCAATTGGGTGATTTCACTTATTGGTTTAGAAAATACATTTATGAAAAAGATTTTTTTTATATGTATATTAACATTAAAAAAACGATTTTGAAAATCACCATTTTAAACTCCTCCAAAATGCTTATTTTCGCAAGTGACGTCATGTATCAATTTTTATGTCAATCTGACCTTTAACATGTAACAACACATTCGCGTATTTTCGGTGAGTTATCAGTTTTTTTTGTGAAAATCCGTCCTCCATTATTTTGATTGTGTTCTTAGATAGTTTATTTTATGAAAATAGGTCACAAACACCACAAAATGTATATATAAACACCAAGCAAACGCGAGTAAAAACAAAGCGAAGACGAACAATGACCATGGAAACTAAACAAATTACGGTTACAAACACCATAGTATATAATTCCTGCTAAATTATGTCACGACCAATTATATAGTGTTTTAATGGAATCGTATTTTTTTAGATTGGCATTATAAAAATTATGAATGAAAACATTATCCCACACCATCCATAGTGAGTTTTACCACACCATCCATTACCCTGTTTGAGTACTCGAGAATCCATTGTTTATGAATTCGATAATCAAGTATTTTGAAAAATACTCAAGTAATACTTACTCCTAAATTATAAATGATAAAATATTTTATTATATATTTAGCTATATCCTATATTCGGGATTTACTGGCTGAGTTAGCGCTGGTTGCATAGATTTGGTTTATAGTAACAGTTTGTTTAAAGCATAGAAAATGCAAAAATCTATGCTTTAAATGAAAGATTACTATAAACCAAGTTGATAACCGGCCCTTAAAACAGTTAGTCAGGTGTGATTTATTGCATAGTTTCGGTCATCAGATACGCTAATGGGATGCAACGAAACAATTTCTTTTTTGTCTTATGAATGGTAACAAACAATATAAAATATTGAAAAAAATCTTTTAGCAGATTTTGTTTATATTTGTTTGGTGATAGGGATGTCCCCGAGCGGAATATATGTATTTGTTTAGAATTTAGTCATGCGCAGTTCGTCGCCTTGTTCTAATGAAATATAAAAAAATGGCAATTTATGGACACACTTTCTCGCCAAAAGCCGAGTGTCGAGTGGTTAATAATAAACATTGCCAACTTTACCTGGAAGCCATTTCACTATACACCATGACAGAATTATCATCCCAGCATGATGATAGACGTGTAAGAATGATACTTGATCTTGTTTCTTTCTCATGACAAAGAATATCTGTAAACATAAATAAATTGGCAATTAGTTTTTATGATAGTTAATTAAAATATAGCTTCACAGACAAAAACAGGGAACCGGTTAGATCAGCAAACTGTGATTTGGGCGAAATGGTACTCTATATAGTGACAGAATATCAAATATTAAAGCAAAATAAATTTTAATACCTTCTTTCAATCTTGAATAGAAAATAATCTTTACACTTTGGATGAAATGTCAACAGAGGGACATCAAAGTTTTTTTTCTAATATTTCTGACTTATCTCTTGTAAAACATTTGACTATCATGAAAGTCATGTAGGTATAATTGAATATTAAATATTAATCAATTTTGGCATAAATCAAATTAAACGAAAAATAAAAATGAAAACCTTGCAAAAAGAAAACTGGTTCAAATTACAACACGGTTTTAATTCATTAATAATTTTATTTGATTTGTGTCAAAACTAATTATTCTTCTTCTTCTTCAACTTTATTTCGACTTAAGAGTCTGTGCAGGAGTTTCCTCTTGTGATGCTGAATTCCAGCTATCTCTCCATCGCTTCGGGGGTCTTCCTGGTGTACGCGGTCCATCTGGTACACCATGCAGAGCTATGTATGGTAATCTTGTTGTACTCATTTTCCGTACGTGTTGGTACCAGTATCGTCAACGCTGTCGACCACATCTTGAACCTCGCAGAGCTCCCGGATTGCTGTATTCCTCATGCGATCATGCCGAGTCTTCTCAACAATAGCACGTAGAGTTCTCATTTCAGTTTTTCTTGGCGTGCTTTTTGTCTTGACAGTGTCCGCCCTCGCTTCAATATCATATATGTGAGAATAGGTCGCATACAGGTCTTATAATTGCATACCTTTCTATCTGTTCTCATATCTTTATTCCTCCATACAACATATCTCAGGCAGCCTGCCATAACTGCAACCTTGTCTACTTGAGGCCTAAATTATTTGGGGAGGTCATGATGAACGAATGAATGAAGCAAATTAATATTTAATATTCAATATAAGTTACTTTCATGATACTCCAACGTTTTACAGAAATATTGCCGAAAAAATGCAAACTTTAACGTAGCTTAAGTATCCGTTTCACCCTAAGTGTAGAGAATCTTCTCTATTCAAAACTGAATGAAGAAAACTCCACAGAAGTTTTCGCCACTAGCTATGGGACCTCTGTATACTCAAGTATAAATTGAGAAATTTTTCGCCATTTTAAAACGATTCATATTACTTTGACTTATAGTCTAATCGCAAAATATACCACATCTAATGTACTGCTGTTTTCTTGAAAAAACTGATTTAATACCGCAATGAGTGAACTAAAAACTCAAACAAATGACATGTGAATCTGGTGTAGTGGAAATTCAAACATAGGATTTCAATATTAGTGAAAAATTGGTTCACAACTGAAAATTAAAACTGTCATTATGGGAGAAACAAAAACAAAACATGCTCATCGTGGCAATATATTTTAAATATTTTTACCTAATATAGTAGATACAAAATTGTTTTCGACCACTCTCTTCATTTTAATCATCGTGTAGACAATATCACAAGATGGAGCATCCAAAACTCTCAATTTGGTTCTCAGAACAAACAAAACAAAACAATTTCACAATACATCATACCAATTGCCAGTCACAAACATCAGAAGTCTATTAGAATTTTTATCAACAACCACTCCACTTAGTTCACAACTATAAAGTAGAAAAAATATTTTTTTAAATAATTTTACTTTAATTTATGAAATATCGACAAGGCCTAGGTGATTTATTTGATATATGTATGTATGACAAGAGACTAAACTGCCGCTTTGGTAAAAAGACAGTAGGTAAATCACAGACCTAATGACACTACAAATTAGCTAGAATTAACTGGGCACCTCAATACTGAAAAATAGACATTAATATTCCTGTCCGATCAATGAGTTCTCCAACCCTATTACTCATCAAGTTTTACAATAACTATTTCTATTTCTACTTCTCTCCACTGCCTAGAAAGCTTAATAACACTGACTTGGGTACAGGTATATGTATATTCTTCGGATTCAACTTAAAAGTGAAATTATTTTATAAATATAAATATGTACATAATAATATGTAATAAACGATTTAGGCATTATCATCAATTATCATTTGGTGTTACATTTTTGTAATCTTACCGTGTCTAGTAGATCTACAAGTTTGATGACAAAATAGACATAGCATAATTTATATGCTATGTCTAAAGCCAAGGGATCATTTGAAAAGTCACATGGTTCACAGAACCATCTGTAATTATTTCCCCATGCCAATGTAATTCCCTGAAAAGTTTTCAATTGGTTAAATTTATATTTATTCATGCTTATCCTCATAGATAAATGTCAATTATTTAGTTAGTTATGGTTTTGTGACAAGAAAATGCTTTGTATTTTATATTTGTTGAAATATATTTCTCTAAAAAAAACAATTTGTTACAAAAAATCTATTTTGTATGAATATCTGCATAAATTGATAGTTAAATACATTTTCATATGACTGACTGTAAGAGAAAAAAAAATTCCTGATAAATTTCAGAATAAAAATAAACAATTAAAGTAATCATACATCAATTAAAAGTATAATAATACTATTTAAATCAGAGAAATAATGAAATATGTTCATAAAAATAAAACCTAAACACAGGAAGAAACATTTTGATAAAAAGCATACAGTGCAAATTTCAATATTTTTGGACAATATTGTATTCATTTATATAATATTTTCTTCATCAGGGTGAGAAAAAACTAATCTTAAACATAAAATTATGATCCAATTTTTAATAATTCTGTAATAATAAATACCCGACTATATCACACTGATGAAGGAAATAAAGTTATTGCAAAATCCAAGGGACCAAAACATTTAATTTCATTATAATGAATTCACATACATATATGTAGTATTTTCAGAAACTGGTTGGTTTTAATTAAAAAACTCAAGTGGTTTATTTATTTAAATATACTCAACGAGTATAGAATTATATATGTACTTTTACAACTCATTTGTCTAATTTTTCAGTTATTTACATTATTATTTCTAGTGTTATTTAAAAGATACATATTCACTGAGTCCTTATCTAGACTGAGGTCTGTAATATTGTTTAGATTTCGCTTTATCCAACAGTGGAATCTAAACAATAATGATATTTCGAAATTAACAATATTAAGATTCATAAAATTTACAAAATGAAAACATATTTAATACTAAATTTGATTGAACTATACTGTGTTTGCATTGAACATTAAAAATAATCTATATATTAATTACCGTAACCAATGTCGTACGTTTCTGCATTTGGATGATTTTTATTTGTATACAATAATTTTGGCACGGTTCCCATTGGGTTGTGTGGCGCAGCGGATAACACGTCTGACTGCGGATCGGTGGATGCCGGGTTCGAATCCTGGCAGGATCGATTTTTTTTTACGGTCGAGAATATTTTTTTTGTTGAAATTTTAATTACATTTTTGGTTTTGAACATTAATTTATTATATTAATTTTTTTATGTAACAAACCAAATTAAACAAAGATTATTTTTTTATAATGTTGTATAAAAGTAATCAACACTGCGAGAAGAGAAGGGAGTAGGTACCTACCTATCGAACTTTATTCCGCTCTGACTTATTAATCGGTTAGAAATTTTGAATAAATACTTTGTCTTAATTATATCTAAACTACCCGTAATTAAAAGTGGAAATTTGAACAACGTTTGCTGCACAGCAAACACAATTGGCCGCGCAGCGGCTATAGCTGGCCGCGGAGCGGCCATCATTGGCCGCGAAGCGGCCTCAATAGCCGCCCGCAGGGCCTAGCAGTAAGCAATCGGCGAAGCCGATTGCTTTCCTGCTAGTAATATTTAACCTGATAAAATATCAATGAAGCAGAGATAACAATAAAAATTGAAATTACTATGCTTAATGCACATATATGTTTTAAAAAATAAATATTGCGGAAGTAGTTGAATAAAAGATCAAAGAAAAATTACTAATACATATATACCTGATAGACTGTATAAAAACAGGCCACAATTTGAATGGCATTATACACTACAAGAGTATGTTTAAGTGAAAATGGTTTTCTATTTTCCATAAGCTTTGGTCCAAGCTCAAATACTGTGTAGAAATATACCCCTAGGATTGCTAAGCATGGAAAAGGATTTCCAATTAAAAACCATTCTTGTGTCCTTGGATCTGCAAAACAAAATAACTTGATCAAGCGAATAAATAGATAATATGAATGGAGGTCAAGAAATTTGCGGAATGAAGCGTAAAAGGGTAAAAAATACAATTTGTTATTTTTCCTTTTCAATCAATTATCACGGGATGTGGCTGTGCGAGACAAATGAAAACACTAAAACAATTTAAACTTTTATTTATTATCCAAAAAACTACAGGACACAAATTAAATCGGAACACTTAAAATTATAGTTATTATATAAATTCTTAAATTTATAGTTACTAAATGTTTCTAGAATATTCCAGTATCGAAAGATCAAACGGAATCAATAAGCGGGCGAGCAAAATAACGCAACCGTGTACTTAGGGCGTTACTTCGATCTCTGATTGGTTAGCCCACTTTCTTTTACTTTCGCATTCTTTAAATGTTAAATTCGTATACATATATTTTTCTACTAGAAGCCTTGTAATTTATTCAAACGCCAAAAATTATGGTGATATTACAATTCCTTGTTGTGTATTGTATGACCTTTGACCAATATTTTACTTGAAAGTTCATTTAAATTGCAAATTCTACTGTTAGAATAAATTTTACTTGCACGTAATAATACTTGCTTTTAATATGTGGTATATGTAAAACTTAAAATACAACAATGTTGATAATGTAACAATACTTTCATCATAAATTACCTGAAAATTAGATATGGAAAGAATTTATGACTCTATAGCAGTGTTGGTGAGTCTTTTAGGTTTGTCATGTCAAAATTTGAGAAAAATATTTCACCTAACTCACACCTATCGATATTTAACCGGTTAACCGACTGTTAGTTACTAACCGGGTAGTTTGTGCTGGCACGTCAGCCAAAACTTTGCTGCATGTCGTCTTTGACATTCGTGTCATAGGTTCACAATCACTATCCTAGAGGATAAGGCGTGAGCTTACAAACATTTTGAATTTGAAAATGATGAGTAACTTGGTGAACACAAATGTGTAGTTTTTCAGAGGCTTCATTTTTGTAATTGTGTCAGTCAACTTTGTTTAAAAAAAGTGTGTATCGCGTTAAGAAGACTTGCGGATAAGAGCGAATACATAAGAATGTTATGATTATTTAGTGTCTTTATATCAATAAGACAAAAATATTTCCACAAACAAAAGAACATCTGAATTTCAAATAAAATTCAGACAATATTTAAACATACCATAAACTATGTATGTATGTACAATGCTTGAAAAAAGTCATTAATTTTGTTTCATTAATGAAAAACGTCTATATTTTTGCATATTTCAAAAACGCAATACATATTTACTATGCTAATACAAAGATCGCGCAATTTCTAAAACTATTAACCGTAAAAAGTAACCGATATTGACATATTTGTTGTTCTCACTTATAAAAATAAATCTAAATATTTTTTAAATTTTGTCAAATTTTAAATTATTTGAATTAAAGTGTATTGATTTATGGCACGAGGGACTTTTATTTATGACACAAATTACCAGGGTTTTGAATTATCAAGGTTAATCTACTATGAAATTAACATTTCGGGACTTGTGGGCCTAAACTCGATGGGCATGCTAGTAGAAATGGGTGGAAATAACTTTTTTGTGCTACGCCTGGAGAAAAATTAAAGCAATATATTTGTATGTTGGCCACTGATTTTGAGTATATAAATTACATATTTTTATTACACTTAATATAACAAAAAAACTTTCGTGTCTGGCCTGGGTAAATTTTGTATGGACCATGAACATTCTTCTTTGTGCTGGATTTTTTTTTCGATGAATATTAAAGTATTTTAAATAATCGCGTTCTGATGCTCATTCATTATATAATTTAGGTGATCAATTGTTTAAATTATTTTATTTTATATATTCATTAGAAACTAACAGTACATATAAAAATCAGATTACACATGATTATTGAACAGTATAGAGACCATCTTACAAGTTTCCATAGAATTAACATGTTATGTATTACATATAGCAACAATAACTTGAGTTATACAAAAAAAAAACAAAAAAAAGTGAAAGTTTTAAGTTACGAACAAACTATGAAAGTCAAAGAATTAAAGGTATAAGGGGAATAAGTAATGGATAGGAAAGGAAAGATCTACTTAGTAAAAAGGAGAAGAGATAAGAATAAAAATAAATGCAAAAGATATATGCATAGCATAAAGATATCTGAAATACATCTGCATATATATACGAGATACAAGATAAAAATTACATATACGAAGACTGTTCAAAAGAAAAAAGATGGATTAAAGAAGAGGAAAAAAAAGGTTTATGACTGAGGTGAATATCCAAGAGTTTTAAATTCATAGACTTGAATAGAATTGAAAAGATCCAAGTCGCTGAATATAGTGTTGATCTTGCGGGTACTCTCAGGGAGATGCGCTGCAGAAATGCCAGGCAGTCTATCTTAGAGGTAGCTAGTTTATGAAGAAATATAACATCAGCTGCATTTATGTGATTGACCAGGGGTGTAATGTTAAAAAAGGTCGCGGAATCTACATTACTTATGTGAATACGATGGGAACGAAAGTCGAGATATTTTTTGAATCTGTTCTGAACACTTTCGATTCTGTTTATATGAATTTGATATCTGGGGTTCCAGACCTGAGATGCGTACTCAAGGATACTCCTAACAAAGGAAAAGTAAAGCATCTTCATAGTATCATGTATAATTTTTTTTTAACTATGCTGCGAGAAGATATCTAAGAGAAATATTAATATGCATGTGCCATTTGTTGATTAAGTTAAAGCCATCTTATTTTGAATCTATCAATTAAATTAAATATTTATTTGCTCACTTATCGAACAAAAAGAACTCACCACTGATTTCATTATTAAGATAGTTGTACAACTGCACTAGTTTTCCTAATATTACCGCCATTTTAATAAAATCAAACTCTTCAACCGCGTTGGCCAAAGACTTCTGCCATACTAAGACAGTTCAGGCAACCGTAATATGTAAATGATGGCATTTAATGAAATGTATGCTCTTTAACCTGCTGCATTAATTACAAACCTTTAATAATTCCACTAAACCTCAACATGTGCCTGAGGCTTCCAAACATACCACAGCTACACTATCAGGGGCGGATTTAGAAATTCCGGTGCCCAAAATGTCAAACCAATTTACATGAAGATTAAACAATCTTACTCAGCGGAATAACTTTTAAATTCAGAAGTAATCCAATTTAATTAGAGCATTTTAGAGGCACTATAAGGATCAAGATTTTTACCCTTTAATATGTTTTCATTTTATTTAATAGTGAAAACAGAATAAAATCAGCTACATACTAATTTTGAAAAAGGAATGAGTTCAGCTATTGGATTCTAGTTACGATTACAGATAGATATTCGAAACTATTATCAACGGGTTATGTGCATATTAGGTTGTCTCATAAGTCTTAACACATGCGCAAAATGCATTTCTCTTGCAAAACAAAAGATATTTTTAGAAATCTCTCGCCATCGGCCTTTGTTTTTTTAATGTATGTATGAATTTATTTTCAACTCTAAATTAACACAGAAATAGATAAAATTGGAGTCACGTACGCACGGTAGAAGTTGTACTTCTTTGGCGTGATTGTGATAATGATTGATACTTACATATTGGTTTAAAATGTAGGTATATTAATAATAATAATATAGAAATGCGGTCACTAAGCGCTTGTATGGAAAATCTTTGGTCGATAGAGTGAGGAATGAACAAATTAGACATGAATGCAATGCTGGCTGTAATGTGGTAGATAGAATAAAGAACGGAGTGCTGAGATGATTTGTTCATGTGGAACGTATGAACAAGAAAAGGATGGTTAAGAAAATATATGAGGCGAGTGTTGAAGACAACAGGAATAGAGGGCGTCCGCAAAAGACCTGGCACGATCAGATACTACAAGTATTTGAGGATGGCCCTGTTAAAAGCCGCAACAACCGTAGAACTTGTATGAGAAGATGTATGAATGTATCCGAAGCAAAAGTGGTGTGCCAGGATAGAAGAGTGTGGCGTTCAATCCTCTCTGCCTACCCCGGCGGAAAAACGGCGTGATGGTTAGTTAGTTATATTAATAAAATAATTGAAAAACATTAATCATATGTATTTCGTAAAAATTATCCTTTAAATAATTAATTATCCTTTCATAATTGTGTCCTTGCATCATTATTGCATCATCAAAATAAAACATGTGAATAAATATTAATTTGCATTTTAAATACAGCTATTTGTCACTCCCCCCATATCCTCGATTGCGCGGTGAGTATCCTCGCCTCTCACGCGGGAGGCCGGGGTTCGATTTCAAACTTTTTTTAATTGATTTAAAAACTCATTAAATATCCTAAAAAAGTTCACCTCCCACTAACTAGACATGCGCCTTGGGACAAGTCCACCTCTGCCTCAGTTGATGTTCTTACTTTCTACATTTCACGTTATGCTAATTGGCTGTATGGATTGCTCAATAATGATGTCGTAAAGCCTGAAGGTGACTGTGCTGATTGGCAAGTACACCAATTGATTACCTTGATATCGAAATTTTAATTCAATTTCATAATATTTTTTAAGTTATCGTTTTTGAGTCAATCGTCCACGACACTAATGCTTGATTATGATATTATTGTGATTATTTTTGTGAAAGTTTAAATATATAGTGAGGTTTTTACGGAGCCGTGTTTTCAATGTGATGCAATAACCAGAGTGCACTGATTGTGACAGGGACCAAAAAATAAGATAAATTGCAAAATATAGGTAAAAGCAGTTTATAAATATTTTATATATTTTGTTATTTATCATTTTCTTTCCTGGTTAAAATACGCATTCTGAATATTTGCAATCAATCTCAGTTATTGTATTTTGTTTGATATTATTAATTATGTACTTGGTTTATATTTTTTTAAGATACATTATAGGTATCTCACAGAGGCGAAACTATTTATATGTGAAATTAGGTAGTTTTTTGGGTATTTATAGGGCTTACGATCTATCATATGGCTGGCTTAAGATATCACATCACATAATGTAACATTCAACGATCCACCCGAGATCGTCCATACAACTATCAAATTTTTGGAATTTGTGTACATATATGGTTTTTGTCCATCTTGTTTTGAATTTTTAGAACCGCTTTGCTTAAGCCATCTATGGATTTTTTGAAAATTTGTCAATCCCATACCTACTTTTCCTATCTATCTATCTGTCTGTCTGTTCTCTATACAAATCTACACCGTTTGTCCGATTCAATTCAAATTTTGCATACTTATGCTTTAGAACCCGGCGGGTAACATAGGCGACATTTCCCCCCTATTCTTTTATACCTTCCCCTCCCCCTGATATATTTTCGATGCAAATCTGTACCATTCGACCGATCAGACTCAAAATTTGGAAACTTATTCTTTAGGACCCAGGGGTAACATAGGCGACATTTCCCCCCTATTATTTTATATCTTCCCCCCCTGATATATTTTCGATGCAAATCTGTACCGTTCGACCGATCAGACTCAAAATTTGGAAACTTATTTTTTAGGACCCGGCCGGTACCATAGGCGACATTTTCCCCCTTCCCTTTTTACTCCTTCCCCTCCCCTAATATATTTTCTGTACACCTCTTCACCAATTGGACCCAAATTTTGCAAATATATTCCCGACGAAAATAAAATGCCATATTTCTTCCCTAGACATCCTATCTATCCCAGCCTTGATTAAATGGAAACATTGTTTTAATTAGAGGCTTTGCAAAACAATGGAATATTTGTTTCCCCCCACAAATTTATTTTCAACTTAATCCGTGCAACGCCGGGCATTCAACATTCTTTCAGCATTCAAAATAAAAAAACAGAGCCACTAAATTGAATAAAATTATCACTGCTATTGGTACTAATGCTTGAACCCATAGACCATTTTGTTTTGCAATAAAAGATTTACAGATTTTTGTTTAGTGATGGTTATGTGGTAATATTTTATTTTCCTAGTGACTCCATTTTTATATTATAGTCTTTCCTGCAATATGTGGCAGTAATTTCGTGAAAATGGACGGTAATGCATAACAGGAAATAAGATGCCGGGGAAGGGCGCGCAATTTCATTTGACCAATGAGAATCATCGTTTATAAACGTTTATAAAGAAAAATCATCGTTTATAAACAATGAAATCTGACAGCCGTATATTAAATGACAGCGAATGTGTTTTTTTAAAACAAATATGTGGAAATTACGATGTTCAAGCGATATTTTTTTTTATAGAATGAATGTTTGATATGTTAGTTAGTGTTTATGACAGAGAATTCTTTTCCTTTCGAGGAAAATCAGACGGCGCGGATCAAATCAAAAACCTTCTATCACCTAAAAAATATCAAATTTGGACATTGACAGACTGGTATCATAAATGTCAGTTTTACAAACATGTTGTGTATTGTTGATATTCAATATATTATGTAATATCGCGAGATATATTTGACATACAATCTGTTGTCAAAAATTAAGTTGGAAGTGATTAAAATAGGGATGAGTAAAAAAATCATATCGATTTTTTTTTGTTGTATTACCTCACAATTTTACAGCTTTGGGTACTAATTCTTTTCGCCTACATAGTTTATTTGAAGGGAAAATGTACTCGATACCTACCATAAAGTACTCATTGAGTAAAAGTATCGATTGCCAAATATCGAGTCAAAAGTATCGATATCGATTAAAAAATATCGATACTTTTTCCGTGTCCCTAACCATACTGAAGATTGAGCAAAATCAAATGTCATTAGCAATTAGCGAAATGTCAAAAGTAATCAAAGAATTTTGAATGTCAATTGTTGTGCATAAGGATTGTGAAAAATATAAGTTATTATAGTATATTGTGAAAAAGCATTCTCTTTTCTTTACTCTTAGATTTTGATTTTACTATCATACGAAGTAATTAATTACAAATCAAATTATTCTGTTCTCAGAGTATTGTTTAATGCTATTTTATAAACAATTTAAATATTGAAACTAATTGTTTTTATCAACTTAACATTTTTTCTCTGGACACCAGATGGAAGATCAGATATCAGAAACGAGTCTGATGCAGGGAATAATATTAACCAAACCTTTGAGTGAAAACTTTTCACCAGACATGGGAGTAAAAAAAGAAATGGAAGATTATTATGAAAGGGTTCTCCAAAATGATGATAATGTGTCGGAACTTTGTAAAGATAATGTTAAAAATGAGTTCCCAGAAGACCAGAACTCGTCTGATGACGAAACATTAGCTGAAAAGGTTTCAGGTGAATAAATACACTTTTCCATTATTTATCTTTTTGCATGAACATTGTGAATGAGTCTTTGGAAACTTTCAATGTACCTACTATTTTTTATTTGTTTGTTTATTTCTATTTAATTTAAATATAAAATTTTGGTTGGACTATTTTTTTAAACCTTTTACATGCTTATGTAGAAATTGTTTTTCTTTTTTTCTTTGAATTCATCATTAATCGAATCCCGAGAGAAGGATGAATATCATAAATGACAAATATCAAACAAATATTTCCCTTAGGAATTAATTAAAAATTATTTAATCCATTCCCAGTCCTGAATTTGGCCTATCTATTCTTTAAGAAATAATGGAGGGGCGTGTATTCATGTACACGCGAAGAAGTTATACGTCTTTGGCATGATTCTTATATTTACATGTGTAGGTATGTGTTAAAAATGTATATTAATACAATAATACGATGTGAGATGATAAATGTAATGATAATACTTTAATGTAATTAAATTATTAATATTTGTTTTTGAAGCGGTCAAATTAATGTAACTATTGGTTTGTGATTTCTAAAATAAGATATAAATGTCTTTGAATCAACTTCTCACGACGTTTCGATTACAGCCGCAGCATGCGACGAATCAAAAAACATGTGCATTTTCAAAAAAAGTCCAAAATCTTCAATATTTTGTCGATTTTGTTCACTATGTGTTTTTATTTCTTTTCATAGATGGCGGTAGTGTGCCGCCATAATTTTGTATGAATAATTTGAATATTAGGTCCTTACATATGAAATTGGCGTTTTGCCGTGCTGGCAAATTTGATCTCAAATATCTTCTCTTTGGTTAGGAATTCCAAATCCAAATTTATACTGCTATTTACTCATGTATTTGTGTTTTGAAAATTATAATTCATTTGTTTTTTCCTCAATTGTTTTTTTCTTTGCGTCACTCAGTTTACAAAATGAAAAACTTGAAATATCGCATTATTTACGAGTACGAGTTCCACCGTGGCACCAGTGCTGCAGGAACGGCTCGAAGGATTAATGATGTGTACGGCGACGGTGCCGCAAAAGAAAACACAGTGCGTTTTTGGTTCCAACGTTTTCGTTCTGGAAATTTCGACCTGCAGAACAAGCCCCGTGGACGGCCGGAGACCAAAGTTGATAATGAAGAATTGAAGGCTATTGTGGAAGCGGATCCATCGCAAACCACATCCGAGTTAGCTGCAGGCTGCGGTGTTAGTGATAAAACTGTTTTAATCCACTTGAAGCAAATTGGTAAGGTGAAAAAGCTTGAAAGGTGGGTACCTCACGAATTGAGTGAAGCAAATCAACAAACGCGCGTGGACTGCTGCGTTGCATTACTCAACCGGCACAATAATGAAGGGATTTTAAATCGAATCATTACCTTTGATGAAAAGTGGATCCTGTACGATAATCGGAAGCGCTCATCGCAATGGGTGAACCCTGCCGAACCAGCCAAACCATGCCCCAAGCGAAAATTGACTCCAAAAAAGTTACTTGTGAGCGTTTGGTGGACTAGTGCTGGTGTCGTTCACTACAGCTTTCTTAAATCTGGCCAGACGATTACGGCAGATGTCTATTGTCAGCAACTGCAAACCATGATGGAAAAGCTAGCTGCTAAACAACCGAGGCTGGTTAATCGCTCTAGGCCACTGCTGCTTCATGATAACGCTAGACCACACACTGCACAACAGACGGCTACCAAATTAGAGGAGCTTCAATTGGAATGTCTAAGACATTCACCGTACTCTCCGGACCTTGCCCCAACAGATTACCATTTTTTTCGAAATTTGGATAACTTCTTGCAAAGGAAAAAATTCAACTCCGATGGGGCAGTCCAAACCGCCTTCAAAGATTTTATTGATTCCCGTCCGAATGGTTTTTTTAGTAAAGGGATCGATGAACTACCTATGAGATGGCAAAAGTGCATAGATAGCAATGGTACATACTTTGATTAAATAAATATATTATAATAAAAAAAAATCGGCTTTATGTTCCTCCCATACTAAACGTCAATTTCATATGTAAGGACCTAATATATATTTAAAAATAATCATATAAATTACATAAAATTTAAGAATGTAAATCATTAAGGGTAGCTACTGTTTACATGAATTTAAAAAAGTGAGGATATATCAGATGGTTTCGAAGATATAAGCCAAAATATATCAAAGTCACAACATCCATACGCTTGACATCAGTCACGCAGCATATATATACAAATCAGAACATTGGCTGTTGGAAGTGTGCATCTTTGTTGTGATTTTGTGTTTTAGCCGTTTTTTATTATTTTTTTAATATTGCAGCGGAATCATCTGTAACTTAATAAAAATAAACATTATTTAAATTATATTTGTGATTTTAAATTATGTGCGAATGTACAGCTAGTATGTAATATATGTGTTATATATATAATATATATTTTTGATGGTCTAAGTAGAACCGGAGATAGCTCAGTCAGTTAGTTACTACGTTGCTGTACTGCGCGACCGGTGTTCAAGCCTCGCTCCAGCCATGTGTGTAATTTCATTTTTTGACTCTGAATTCGAACAAAGTAATTATATTTAGATATTACCGGAATAGTGAATAATAATCAAGTGCACTTCGTGGTCTCGCATTTTCGTTACATAATTTCGCTACATGCCCCCCTACATGCGCACAACTTCTGTTACAATGAAAATTTTACCCTGAATATGTAAAAAAAAGATATCTTTAAAAAATTTAACTCGAAAATCAATCTCGGAATTCATCACAAATTCATTTTAAATTATGTATTAACCACTACTTATTGATTATTCATCGCATTTACTTGTGACCTTGTAAGGCTTTTTAAAGCTTTACCTGGCAAATAACTACTTGTTTTTAATTTTAGGCATGATTGTAAATTATCATCTGTTAATTTGCTTCTTAACTTATTTTTTCTTCATTCATAGAAGAGAATGTTTCTTAGAAGAGTTGATGTGTGAAGAGCCGCAAACGCCTAAGCAAAGATCTTCATTGTGAGCCGCGGTCTGCAGACCCACGGGTTAGGCTGGTAATGGCGACCCTAGAGCATGCGTACCATAGAAGGCACTTTCAACAATTTGTCTGGCACGAGAACGATTTACAGATTCAACTTTTTTCTAATAGATAATTCATGGATAATATATCCAGACTCTTCATTTTACATTTTTTTTATAACACTCAACGATCCTGCTTTCTGCAAATATCGTAATTTAGAAATTTTATTCAAAAGTACACAAATATATCATCTTTTGTATGTGCTCATGAGTCATTATTTTCCAAATTGAATTTTATAAAATGTTGTTCAAGAAATAGATTGACTGATGAATCCACTTGGGCGTGCATATTACTAAAAGTGACAACATTTGAACCAGATATGGTATTGAACGTACGCAGCAAAAATCTCATTAATAAATAACTTATAGGGGTTTTTATCCTTCATCCGGGTTCATTTTTAGGAAATTTTTAAACTTTTTAAATAAAATTAGAAAAAAATAATTTTTTTCTACTATTTGTACATTAACTAAATGAGGAAAGACCTACTGAACCAAATGTGGAAGGGTGAATGAACCCATTCCATCTCATTGGACCTTATTAAAGAATAACAAGTAGCTTGTTGGTCTTGTGGTTAGGATTCTCGCCTCGTGATCCAAAGGTCACGGGTTCGAACCTCATCCCATACCTGCAAGTTAGTCCTATTTTCATAGCTCAAGCGTTTAGCTTAGTTTGAAAATAGTAAGAATATTGATGTGACACGTATTCCGTGTTCGCATCTCTATTTTTTTTTTAAAAAAAACATGGTCCTCATGTCATGTTTCTAAGTAAAAAATAATTATAAATATACTGAAAAAATGCGCAGACAATCAACAAATAAATTTTGAGAATTTTTGAGTTAGGCTGTTTTTTGGAAGGGAATTCCTCATGACATCAGATAATGTTAATTCTGGTGATTGATGTCCTGATGGTTCACCAGCACTCATTTTTAAAGAACAAACACATCGTCGTTAATTGAATTGATAAGCTGAATAATTATAGCAATATTATAAAATATTTTTTCGAAAACTCAAAAATTGTACCAGTTAGTTAATCCACGAACTGGTTAAGCAGATCCCAGATAATCCGGAAACGTTTTTTATTTAGTGTGGGAGCACCATATTCCCCAAAAATCTCACTTACTTACTTACTTACTTACCATCACGCTGTTTCTCCGTGGGAGTAGGCAGAGAGGATAGAGCGCCATACTCTTCTGTCCTGACATACAACTTTCGCTTCGTCTACATTCATACATCTTCGCATGCAAGCTCGACGGTTGTTCAGGCTTCTAACAGGACCATCTTCCATATCTGGTTAATCTGGTCATGCCACGTCTTCCGTGGTCGCCCTCTCTTTCTGGCGCCGTCAACACTTGCATCATATATCTTTCTTACCATTCTTTCCTCATTCATTCGCTCAACGTGCCCAAACCACCTGAGTGACCCTATTTTTATTCTATGTATTATGCTACGATCAGCTTTACATTCATTCCTAATATCTTCATTCTTTACTCTATCATACATGGATTTACCACACATACGTCTAAGGGACCTCATCTCCACTGCATTAAATCTACTTTCGTTCCTCTTCTGCCAGCTCCAGGCTTCACTTCCATACATTAGTGTCGGTACCAGAACTCCATTATGTACCGCCAGTTTTGCCTCGGTAGACATATTTCTATTAGAAATTATTGCATTCAAAGCACCGTTCACCCTATTCCCGGCAGTCACTCTCCTCTCTATATCTTTCTCAACATTCCCTCTTCTATCGAACATACTTCCAAGTACACAAACTCATCTACTTGTTCCAAACATTCATTGCCTACTAGTATCTCACACGTTGTCTTACTTTCCTCCTTCTCGAATACCATTACTTTTGACTTCTTTACATTCATAATAAGGTCACTTTCCTTGCATACATCATACATCCTGCTAACTAGACTTTGTAGGTCTTGTTCGCTATTTGCCATTAATACCGCAATCCGCGTACAGTAAACAGCATACAATCAAATCACTCATTTTCGCTCCTATATTCATACATTCCAGTTCTTTCACACAATTATCCATATACAAGTTGAACAGCCATGGAGACATTACACAACCCTGTTTGACACCTTTTGTTATATCAAACCACGGTGTGAAAGATCCATTGATTCTTACACACGCAGTACTCCCCTCGTAAAGGGATGCAACTGCGTCTATAAGTTTACTGTTCACCTTGTAATCAGAGAGTACCTTCCATAACCTTCCTCTAATAACCCTATCATAAGCTTTTTGCAGATCTACAAATGCACAGAAAAGTTTTTGGTTTTTCGCTAAAAACTTTTCCGTCAACACTCGTAGAGAGAATATCTGATCCATGCATCCTCTTCCACCCACAAAGGCTCCTTGCACGTCCCATACCTTTTCTTTCGTCATCGACCTTACTCTTTCTATCAAAATTCTTCCATAAAGTTTGCCAACCGAGCTTAAAAATCTCAAAACTTCAAAAAATAACAGTATACATATATCATTTTTATTCTCTATCTGATATATTGACGAAGAAATATTTGCATTAATGTTTTTATATATATGTAATTACGTAATTGATTTTCATCTGTTCATGTGTTGTTATTGTATTAATTCTTTGAATTTTATTACAGGCACGAAAGATGAACGGAAAAATAAAATAAAAATATTAAAATATAATTCTGGCAAGGTTTCTAGAATGGCATCTCTAAGAAATAAAGATTCAAAATCTCTCAAAATATTATACTTACATTTGGCAAAAGATACCGAGTGTGCGATTCCATTACCCAAGGCTCCAGTCGGTACAAAAATATTTTATTGTGAAGAGTGCGATAAATCATTTCGAAATCTGAGCAATTTCAAGAAACACAAACGCATCCATATAGGCCTGAAACCTTACCGTTGCGATATTTGCGGACATACATTTCGAGAATCCACTGATATGAAAAAACATCGGCGTATTCACCCTACTGATCGAACTTTAATTCTTGACAAAGGTGATGAATCAGCACTGTACGGCGAAAATGATACAGAATTCAAGTCTCATAAAACACACGAGATTGTAAAACCCTTTGCATGTACAGATTGCGATAAGACATTTACCTTGATAGAATATTTAAGACGACATAGGCGGACTCACTCCGACGAGAGGACGTTTCATTGTGAAGAATGCGGGAAGTTATTCAAATATGCATATAATTTAAAAAGGCATAATCGAAATCAGCACACCTTCAATTGTGATACTGAATACGAACAAGCTTTAGAGAAGAACGTCCAGCCAGAAAAACACAAGAGTATACTTAGAGATGACAAACTATTCTTTTGCGAAGTATGCAACCAAGTTTTCGATGACGAAAGTTCCCTGCAAACTCACAAGCAGGCCCACGGTAAAGGGAAACTGTTCGCCTGCGATGAGTGCGGGGAGACGTTTACGTATGCCGGTAACTTGAAAAGACACAAACATTTACACACGGGAAACAGTTTCGTGTATTGCGAAGAATGTGGGCTATCGTTCACGTGTTGCAGTGATTTGGACAAGCATATACTAGCTCACAAGGGCGGAAAACCATATACGTGCACTGATTGCAACAAATCGTTCTCGAGCGAAAATCATTTGGAGAGACACAGACGCGTCCACACTGGAGAGAAACCGTATTCATGTGATTACTGTGGTCAATTATTTGTCCAATCACAAAATTTAAAAAGACACATTATGACCCACACTGGTGAAAAAAAATTCTTTTGCGACATTTGCAAACGTTTATTCAGTGCAGATAGTTCTTTGAAGAGGCATATGAGAGTACACATTGGCGGAAAACCATTTAAATGTGACATGTGCGACAAGAGTTTCACCCTGGCAGATAACATGAAGAAACATAAGTTTGTGCACACTGGTCTAAGACCATATGCCTGTGATATTTGTGAGAAAACATTCGTATATCTCGATCGATTGAAAAAACATAAACGGATTCACATCAGTCAATAACCCAGCTTTAAAAATAGATATGTATATGAATGTGCATATTATATAATTGTCCAATATTTACATATTTAACATTTTAAGGCCCGGTTGCGCCATCCAAAGTAAAGGTAAAGTTTTAGTAAAAAAGTTACATGAGTAACGTTTTTTACTAAAACGGGTTGCGCCATCTATGGTAAAAATATTTAACTCGCCGAAGTACATACATCTGAGTAACTTTTTTTTACTCTCCAAGATAGATGGGTAAAGGTAAAAACGTTGGTAAAAAAAATGGCCGTCCTCTCACAGCTGATTTGAAAATGTGACATTTATCCATATAGGTACTTGTCATATGAATTTTGTCGCTGTCATTCTCGTATTGAAATTTGTAAATATTAAAATGAATCTTTAATTTCGCGTTATTTTAGCGATGGTTTGACGTTTGTTTGGTTTGTTTTATAGAATAAAGTGGTTTGTTTGAACTGGTTTTGAACCGCAAAAGTACGTATTGCCAGTGGTGAAAAACTGAAATAAATCAAATTCCATAGATAAATGCGGTATTTGAGATTTATTCCGCTTGGCACCCTATTAGCCTTATGATTGGTTTGACAGCGGTAAAAAAGCTGTTTGTGCAACCCGAAATCGAGTTTACTCTGATCTGAGGGTAAAAAAAGTTACTCGGGTCAATGTTACTCGAACCAAATTTACTTCTGCTGGCGCAACCGAGCCTAAGAGTATGTATTTTAAAAGTACAATAACACCCTTTTTTATTCTTACAACTAATCATAAACCGTGTTTCTCCGAAAATAAGACGCACTCCGAAGATAAGAAAAATGTGTGAATTTCACCCGACAATAAGCCGTACAGCCATTATGGAAGAAGGAGGTGGGCAAGTGCGTTGACTACTACCACGCTACACCCAAATGCTCGTTATTACTTTATCTATAGTTATGACTGTCAAGCACAACCATAGAGATAAACCCAAATGAAGTGTTAGGTATTGAACTTTTACATGCAATAATTTGTGTCGTGGTGTGCGAGTAGTTCAGCTAAGGTATTGCTTTCCTTTTCTATGGTCTCCACTTCATACAATACAACACCACCACCTAGTACGGTGTTGTACAATACAAAGCAGTGTTGTGATATTTAGAAATTCTGCCATACCATAACTATTAAATGTTTCAAAAATGTTAAGAATACTTGGAGAACATGCCATATTGAGACAAAAGTTAAGTAAATCGATACTATTTTACCATCTTTAATTGATTGTTATTTTTTGTTGTATTCATTTTTCAAACTACATATCAAACATTTTGTGTATTTTTCCTTATTTCTATTTGGGATTCTTATTTTTTTTGCGTTTCTTGTATTACTGTATGTCCATGAATGTCTGTATTATATGTAATCTTTTTAAAATAATTTGGCATTTTATCATTAAAAATTTTGTGTACGAATATCATTGTGTTTAACTTTAGTCCTTGTCCTTGTTTAACTTTACTCCCCAGTTGATTTTGATCCCAAATTCTTGAGACACCCTGAGACGGTGGATGCTTTATTATCTTGTCCTCGGACTTTAGTATACAGATTGCTATGGCTACAAATTTCTACACCTAATTATCTGAAACCCGTGACTTGTTCCACAGGCTCATTATAAATATTCAGCTTACACCTTGTTGGTTGTTTTTATAATGCCTGAGGCCCTAGTACACGATTTGCGTATTTGCTCTCGGGTGATTAAATTTAACGTTAACTTATTAAATCATTTTGCAAAACCTATAGCTAAACAAGCTTTTAATCAGTTTTATTGTAATAGATCCATTAATTCCTGAAACATTTCCATTAAAAAATATGAATGAATATATTGTTACAACTTCAAAAAAATTAAAACCCCCAAACCAGTGATATAATGATATGTCAATACCCGAAGCACTATTTTAGTTTTTATGCAATAGAGTTATCTTTGTACACATCTTAATCTCGCATAATAAAAGATTAATCTCAAATAAAGACTGCACATTTTGTTTACAAGTTGATTGTATAAAGTTTGAAAATGAAATGGTGCTATTCAGATATTAATATTTTTCGAAAGGTTGTTAAATATATAATTCACATTCTGTTTCCTATATTGCACTACCCAAAAAGCCATCAAAACATTAATTTTTTATATTAAATTCTATATGCAAAATTAGAGAATTTCATCAGCATTAATATAAAAATATTCAAAAAATTTAACTTAACCCGCAAGGATAGTAAATAATTCAATAATAATATAATAACCAGTTAAAAGTGCTCTAAAATGTTTCCTCAGACGTTTGCCGCCTTTGCCGGTATATTGTCTCTTTTTTATGTTTGCCGCTCTCTATTCTGTATTCTGTGGTAGGGATGGGTAAATGAAAAAAAATATCGATATATATCGAATCGATATTTTTAAAAAGTATCGAAAATAATCGATATACATTGCGAAAAATATATAGATATTTATCGATATTATTTTTAAAAAAATGTAAGGGGAATAAGCTTTTGGCGACCTCGATGACCAAAAAAAGGTCGCCAGAAAAAAATGAAAAAGATACCCAAAAAAATATCGATATATCGGGAAGAAACATATCGATATATCGAGAAAAAACTATCGATATATCGAAAAAAAAAATATCGATGACCAAAAAAAAGAAGGTCGCCAAGAAAAAAGTGAAAAAGATACCCAAAAAAAGTTCGCCAAAAAAATGACCAAAACTAAAAAAGTCGCCCAAGAAAAAAATATCGGTTATCCCAGAAAAAAATATCGATATATCAAAAAAAAATTGTCGCCTCTGCCGGACACCGGCTAATGTGCCTCGTGAGGTTATCGTCCTATAATTTAATACAATTTGTCAGTAAAATGCCTCATAAGCATTATCCAAGTGTTAAACAGAAGATTCTCGTTAGAGGAATTCATTCTACAAATTCCACATCCAGTGATCCAGTAGACCAAGGTAATGGATTTACAAAACGTTTTTAGTTTTTTTATGTCAACTTTAAAATTAACGGCCGCCATATTTTTTCGTTTTAAATGTCAAAATTTGATGCGTTTATCGAATGAATTTGCCGTTTTTTTCATTGATCCTACATTTATTTTGAAGACGATATAATGTATAGCCTTTTTTCTATAAACACAGTGAAACTTAATCCAGTTTTAATCTCTGTAATGACATTTTTACGAAAATATGATACGCTTTTTTGGTCATTTTTGCCCAATAGGGATGTGCTATATTGACAATCGATACTATTTAGGCGAAATCGACATACTTTTTACGATATTAACATTAACCAAAAAAAATTCAGTTAAACAATATTGAATTAATTTGAATGTATGTTTTTGTAAATATTTACGATTTTTTGTTTTTAATATTTAACAGAAGTCCACCCGATCTCGCTGTCGATAAATTAAATCAAGAATCTACAAACAATAAATTACAGGTATTGTTAAAAAATATCATCCAGTCATTCATTAGGAATGTGATTTATAAGTGTATTTAGTTCTGCAAACAGGATTCAACCCACAAGTGTAACACTATATATTTTTTTTTAAACTTTATGTGTTGAATTCTGTTTGCAGAAATATGTCAAAATAGTAATTTTCTCTCTCACTTCACTCTTAAAACAAATTAGATTTAAAGATACTCATTTTTACAGGGAAAAGAAATGATTCATGAACCTATCAATATTATTGGAAGACGCAGTGTTGATTTTCAACACGTTTTTGAAGAAATAAAAAAATTAGTTCTCATTGTGACCAATATGGATGCACGCTGAAGAACATTTTTATTTATAAAGAAATTAAAAAAGGCTTCAAATCTACATTTCACATACAATGCAATACGCGCAATTTGAAAATAAGCCTAACTTCTCACATTCAATATATGGATGACAGTATGGATGTTAACCCGGCTGCTGTATCTGGGGCCATGGGCATCGGAATCGAATTTGCAACAACCGACCGAGACAAATGAAATCCATGACGTCCAAAACATATGATAACGTAAAAAATAAAGTGAACAGTTAGTGGGAAACGTTGCTGTCGTAAAAATTAAAGAGGCCGCCCAGCGTTAAGCAGATTACGCAAGAAGTATAGGAAATGTGACCGAGGACGGTACTCCTTTTATAACAGTAGTCGCTGATAGATGCTGGTCTAAAAGTTCATATGGGACTAACTATTCTGTTGTCAGGCGCCGAATTTGTAGGTCATAAATTTGGAGAAGTTTTGTATATGCAAGTAAGAAATAAATATTTTATGGTATGTGCGCAAGCTTAAAACGCAAGTGTTCAAGTACCCGAACATACTTGCTATAAAAATCATTTCGGTAGCTCAACAAGTATGGAGTCAGACATTCTTGCAGAAGGATTTAAAACATCCTTGATTCCTATGGAATCAAATATTCCAAGTTGATTGCTGATGGTGACTCGAGTACACACAATAAAATATTAAAAGCGAGACCATACAGGAACACTTCAGTTGAGAAAATCTAATGCAGACCATATTTTAAGAAAAGAGTGGCCGTGAAAACCTAAGAACATTTTTGTAACAAACTTCGCAAATTAACAACTGCAACAATCAACTTGGAATATATACTTCCTATCCCATAAAACTGAGAAAACTTCTTCTCAGTTCCCTAAAGCATCTTAGAACAGGTGTTCGTTGCGCCATAACATGAAGAAGAAAATGAAAACGTTTAACTATCTAACGAAAATTTTAATTTAAATAGGGATATAGTGAATTGTTAGTCATACATTTGGGGGTCACACGCTTTGTGGAGATAGAGGATATTTTTGTTAGAGAGCAGAAAACGGTGAAATAAATAACGTACCAGAATTTATTTGATGCAAATTATGAGAAAAAATATGATTGTTTTGTCATCACTGACTGTTGTTAATTCAAGGAGTTTGATATGTGATGTAGACATCAACGCAGTAGAAAAATTCAACCAAATTGTGAAAGTAGCAGGAGGAAAAAGAATTTCTTCCTTAAGACAGGAATATCAGAGCCGGTGTTCTTTGGCAGTCGTTCAATTTAATACAAAAAGATCACATTGTTTTATGCATAAACATGTTTTTATTAAAAGTCCCGGTTTATGGTCTAAAAGGATGGAATGGAATCACCAGAGATAGGCGTCCAGAATCAAAATCAAAAGAAAAAGTTTCATAAAAAAAATTAATCAACTGAAGGATACAGATTACGGAGAATATTTTATAAAGCCGCACATGGATAATTATGCATTTGCTGAAGCCAAAAATAGATTCATAGAATGTTTAAAAATGACACCTGAAGATCATTTAAACATAGAAAAGTCACAATCATTTTCAGCAAAGTGGATGGAAATTCGTAGAAACCGGTTGACGATTTCATGGTTCGGTAAAATCTGCAAAACGAGGTCTAATATTAGTTTACTAATACCATTAGTAAAAAATATGCCCATAAGTTAAAAATATAAATGTACCATCAATTCTATATGAAAGATGGTCACGAAGCGCAGGCCCTAAGTCAACTTTCTGTATAGGAAGGTATTGAAGTATTAATTTTATGTTTTTATGTTATTTCTTATGATTTTCTAAATTTTAGTAAAATATGGATGAGCCTACGTGGATACCATGTTAAAAAAAACGCGCCTTGCACTCTACCTCAAATAAAGGTGGTGTGGAAAAGAGTGCATGGCATGTTTTAATATTAATTTATGTTTGAGTTTTACGCGAACGCTACTATATGGAACAAATGTAGTTTCTTTAATATTCCACGTTCCTTTAAATGGTCTCCATGAGAAAGCCTAGGTCAATATTTCGGCACGGTAAAATGTGCCATTATCAAGGCTTGGCCTCAAAAGTTGCGGTAGAATCGTACTTGTAAGTGAGCGAACTTGATTGCTCGTGCTATTGGGTCATATTCGCTCGAATATTTACGATTCAAATTATAGACAGGAATCTATCTGTGAAGCATTGTGGACTAGGTCTGTTGCACTATGTATATTATTATTATGTATTGAAGTGATTTTTTAAAATCACCTTTGAAAATGATATGAAACAAAATATAATCAAAATAACTTCTTCAAATAAGAGAAAATTTCTTTTGTAGTGACATTATTAATATGATTAATAAAAATTAACTGTGTTTTCACTAGGTATGTATATTGAAAAATATCAACATGCTCCGAAACCCATGGCCCCTTCGTCAGGATACAATGTATACTAACAAATTAAAAATCAAAAATCTAAGTATAGACAATCAAAATATCGATAAGGGAAATGAATAATAATAAAGTACCTACTAACATGAAAACAAATTTATAAGATAACTATTTGTAAAAAGGACCTGGTTATTTATAATATTCAATTCACTATTAACACTTTTTTTTACAAAATTTCTAATTTATGAAACTGTCAATTTATCAATCTAATAAAGAATAATTTAATAAACGAAAGATCAAAAAAAAAATTTTTTCATTACTTTTATTTAAAACAAAGAATCACATATAACAATACAAGCCCCAATGATATGAGAAAGTAATCTAATGTACATTTACTCGTCGAGTTGAGTTATTATTAAATAGTGCAACACTTGATCATGTCTAATGTGCAGTGATTTATACTTTGATGATGTTAATAACATCCATGTACTTATTAACATGGAACAAATATTTTTGACTCCCCCAATAAAAAAATCTTTAAAAATGCAAGTCTAGCAGGCTCAGAATCATTTTTTCGGAGCATATTTATGTTCTTGAGTGATCAGCTGGTTAATTGTAAGCCATGTATTCACTAGGGGACAAATGGCGAAACATTCCGCTCGGCATGTCGCATCAACATCTACGCTCATGTTTCGGGGACAATGACGCGGTCATTTGACGTGTACACACCGGGACTCGCATATCTTGTCGCGGAAATGTCATCCGATGAGGTTATGTTGACAGCTGCGGTATCTCATTTGGCGAAAACGGGGTTCCGCGCAATTCGAAATGTTTTTTTGGGTCGCAATTTCAAATTAACGAGGTTTTACTGTAGTAAATTGAATATTATTAAAAACAAGGTCCTTTTTGCAAATAATTATTGTTTTCCAGACGTCGCGGAAATATATCGCCCTATGAGGTTTTGATGACAGCCGCGTATCTGTTTATGTTAATGAGTTTATCGAAAAGTAAGAGGAGAAAAAAGAGGAGAATGCGAAATTATTTACTGCAAAGAGAAAGAAGGACGGACATTCTATGCGATCTTCGATCGATACAGCTCGATGAGTTCAAGAACAATTTCGTTTCCCCACACTGTCATCTTGACAGATACAGCGCATGCTCACTTGTAAACATACCACGTGGTACTGACGCTCCGCGTAATGTTGCAGTGAGCTCGCTCGGATACCGTGCGCATGGCAACGTTGCCACGGCACTTAGAAATGCCGCGCTATGTTGTGCGCGATGTCGCGGAACAGTGCACGACGTTGCAACGTCACGTAGACTCTATGCCGCGCGTGCTGTTGAGGGACAATTTGTCCCCTAGTGAATACATGGCTGTATTCTGACGCTCACTCCAGGGACATGGGCTCTACCTTTGGTTAAGCACCTTGCCAATCAAATAATTGGGGATTCTCTGTGTGAGGTGGACTCATATTTTTTATTTTGTCACTAAACTGTAGAGAAGAGATATTAATTTTTTAAAAGAGAAATTTGGGCATTTGATTTTTCATATTTAAAGAAACAAAATCATGATACAGTATATTTTTACGTGTATAACAATATTAAGTTCCATTTTCCTTTTGTTTTTATTGTCCTATCTTATTTCTCAATAATATATTTAGTAAGTGATAATAATGGAAATCCTCACACCTAGATTGATGATTTTTTAAATAAATTAATTTCAAAACTCGTTACCTGTGTTTTAAGTTCCCGCATATATGTTTTTTTTTGTTGATTCATCTGGTTTAAATATAACTATTTTATGTACTAGTTCTCGTTTATGATGGATTTCATATTTTTCATGGTAGGTAGGTAGCTAGGTACGAGCGCTTAGCTAGTTTGGAAAGAAAGAATATCGATGGGTATGTCGTATTTCGTACACGCGTCTCTATGGAAAAAAAAAACAATTTGTTTTTTCTATGGATCCGTTCCAAGCTTATCTATGATCTCTACGTCTATATTCTGTGTTTTGGTCTATATTCTGTGATTCTGTGATCTCTACTGTCAAGTTTGACATCTTTAATCTTTACATACAACAAAATCGTCTTGCATTACTGTTGTAAAAATTAAATACACATGAATTATTGATTATCTGAATTAATGTGGCTATTAATTGTAGGTATTATAAAAATGTGTTTTAATTATGGACTTATTAAGGCATATAAAGCTTTATCAAATATTTTGTATTATTATTCTACTTTTTTATGAGTAGGAGGAGAGGTTTGAAATGTGTCGTTTGTTTACGAAGTTTTACTAAGTATCCAATTTTCATACGCGATCCGCACAGCTAATAAATGTAACATTCCAATTTAAAGAATTGTGATCTTATTTATAAAAGTTTTATCTCAAGAGTTATCTAGTTCAGTCACAGCTTACACATTTTCAGTAATGCATGCTTGATCAGTATCTTTTAGTTATAAAGACTATTTAGAATTTGTTTTAACATAATTGTCTCAATTTTAGATGGATACATGCATCAAATCATTGATCAACAAAGCCTATTTTAATTAATTTTAAAAAAAAACTTTGACAGTTATTAAGAAAATGAGAAAGCAATATTTTGAGAATAAATTCAATTTAGTAAAACCGGACAATAGTGAAAAATGTTCTAAGCTTTCTGATGTCTGATGATGATGATAAGATGAAATCTAAGCTAAGAGGATAATGAAGACTGTATGTAGAAGTGCAATGCGTATAGTGTTTATGGTAAGCAATACAGTAAAAAATTGATTACCATGTAACCATAGGATCTCAAATATTTGTTTCATAAAATATATTTTTTAAACTCTCCAATGTCTTCAATGAAGATAATATAATGATTAAAATTGTCATTTTTAATTTAAAAAACATAATTTATTTTCAACACGTTTACTAAAAAAATATAATATTTGCAGTTAATATTTTTTTTGTCGTTTTTGTTTGTATTGTTATCAACATCTTTTGATATTTTCATATGACTTGTGCATAGGTTTAAGTAGTGTTATATTATAGGATTAAATCATAAAATATTGTTGGATTATATCTCTTTCAGTTAGAGACAACAATTCGGAAACAGTTGACTACGAGATGGAAATAAGTACAAAGATCTCACAAGGTAACAATCTAAATCTAGACCCAAAGTCGACAATGGAGAAAAATGTAGACATATTTAGTGAATTTTATTTCAAAATTGAAAAGTCTCAACATGCCTCATGTGAAAAATCATTTCCCAAACCAAAGATATCCAAAAATGATGAGTTATTTTTCTGTGATGAATGCAATCGACATTTTCCGGAGAAGCGTCGCTTGAAGAGGCATTTAGTAATGCACACGGGTGAAAAACCTTATTCGTGTAATATTTGCGGTCATCTATTTTCCTTTCCAGACAGCCTGAGAAGACACGGGAAAACTCACGCCGAAAACAGACCTTTTTCCTGTAGCGGTTGTGATAAAACTTTTACCGATAAGTCAAATTTAAAGAGGCACGAACTGGTTCACAGCGGCGAAATGCCATTTTCTTGTGACGAATGCGGCCGCTTATTCAACAGGCAACATCATTTAAAACAGCATTTAATGTCCCATGCGGGGGACAGGCCATTCTCATGCGAGGAGTGTGGGCAGCACTTCATTCTGCTGGAACACTTAAAAAGGCATGCGCAGTGCCACACGGGAGACAAACCATTTTCTTGTACAGAATGCGGTCAAACCTTTACAGACAAGGGCAATTTGAACAGGCATGTTCGTATTCACACCGGGGAAAAACCTTTCTCTTGCGCGGATTGCGGCCGGCACTTCAGCCGCTTGTATTATTTAAATAGCCACTCTCTCACTCACAGTGAGGAAAAAACTTTCTCGTGCGTGCATTGCGGACAGCTTTTTACGCAGCCCCAGAGTTTGAAAAGGCATTTAAAAATTCACACGAGAGACAGATCAATCGCGTGCACTCAGTGTTGTAAAGTATTTGCCGATAGATCTACGTTTATAATTCATAAACGTAGCCACGCTCCTAAAAAGACTTGCGCAGAATGTAGTCGCTCATTTAGGCGTGAGTATGATTTGGCTAGACATATGAATGTCCATAAACGTAACAAACATAAAAATAAACCTTCCACTGAATAGATTCTCAACTTTTATCCTTCTTTTTTTTATTTGACAATTATGATTCATATCTTTTATCATTGCACACATTTTTTTATTAGTCAAATAAAAAAAATGTGTGTAATGAAGAGGCTCCTACCTCAGTAGTTTAATTGACCCGGGTTTTGTCCGTAGGTACCTCTACTAGAATATTTTATCAATGCGAGTAATTAAATTACTTTCGTAATATAATATCTACAGGTTTCATTATTCATTTAAACACATTTAAAAATTGATTTGTATCATATCTCATTTTATGAAAACTCTGCAAGAGAAAGCTCACGTAGCTGGAAATGTATTTATTAATCATTTGGCAAGTTCACATTTAAGTAGTTATAGAAAAATATTGAGTGAGTACAATTATGTACTACTCTAATAGTATGTGTAAACTTATGTGTAATGTATGTCACAGTTACACTAGAAAGGAAAAAAAGATAATAAAATGTTGCATTTATTTTTGATATTATCAAATCTCATTTGTTGCTTCATTTCAATGGTTGCTTATAGTGATTGTATTTTAATCTGTGACATATTAACCATTATTTAAGATTATCTGATTGCGTCGATGATTGGCAACTGATTTTTTGCAATTCGACGGTCAACCATCACTAGACAATAATTATATCTTAGTTATCAATCATTAATACAATCAGATACAAATCACAAATAACTGTACCAAAAATATCCAGTTAAAATAACGTTTTAACCATCGTTAGTTTCTTAGCATTTTGCTTTGTATAGTTAGGTACTAGGTATGTATTATTTTTTAATACAAATTTTTAAATGTCAAATTTGCAAAAAGGTTATTAACCTATTTACCATAAAACCCCGATAATTCGAAATTTTTAAAACCCACCCAGTTCCAAAATGTTAATTTCATAGTAGGTAAACCCCGATAATTGGAAAACCCCAGTAATTCGTAATTAGAAATGATTTTTAGCCCCTTGTGCAATAAATCAATTCATTTTAGACAGCAAAAATTTTAGGAAATTTTATGAAATTGAAAAAATATTTCGATTTTTTTCAGAAGCGAGAACACAATGTCAATATTGGGTACTTCAGTAGTAGAAATATCACGATCTTTCTTATAGTATAATAAATATTGCGTTTTCAAATGATTTCCTTTAATGTGCAAAAATACAGCATTTTAAAATTATTAATGACTTTTTTCATTTTTTTTTCTTCGTCATCAGATTTTTGAGGAATTTCGCAATCACTTCGCAATTTTTTCTTCTTTCAATTGATGACGTTCCTCTGTATATTTATTTTTAAACATGTACTTTTCTGAAAAGTATCAAATAAATTTCACGTTTATGGTTACTGAATAAAATATGCAATCACTGTGGTAACAACTGACATTTTTGTTTGGTCAGTTTTTCACCACTAAGGCCCGGTTGTTTCAAGTTCGATCAAAGTAAGCGGTCGATAAAAGCATAGATTTTTACGAAAACGGATCGTCTGATTGGTGGAGAACGTCAAATTTCAGTTTAAACTCTACGCTTACTTTGATCGAATTTGAAACAACCGGGCCTAAGAGGGGATAGCTATGATAGCTATCCCGGTATGTGATTTTATTTTTTATAAATTAAAGTAGCACAGAAGCGATTGACTTATGCCAGTGAGCGACCAAAGGGAGATTAAAATTCAATAAAACACCATATGTATAAACAAATAGTGAATATTTGTATGATCATGAAGCTTGCAGTCAAATAAGAAATATCGGAATATCGGAGGTAGCATGGCAAAACGATAAATCAAAATTTTGTTTTGTTTTTCTTTTGATCCTTTGCCATTCCTGCATTTTAAAAAAAATATTTGTTTTTGACATTCGTTATGACATAGGGATACTCTTTTGCCAAGTTATGTATCATAATTAAATAAATATTTTGAACGAAGAATAATTTTTTTTTCGATACATCCCTTTGCCATAATACCACAGAAATTATGTTAAGGAATCATAATTGTATGTGTAAATACTTGCCTGTTCAATGTGTAAAATAAATTTACAATTAAATGATTTTCATATTTTTATTTTGTCACATTTTTAAATACATTATACACTTTTTTTAATACTTAAACATTCCATTCAAAAACCTTCAATTAAAAATCTTTTGCAAAACAGAGTTAAAATTTAATATCATCTTTAAAATGATACATACAAAACTTGAAAAACAACACTTTAGACCACCTATCATAACTATTAAAATTATGTATTTTTCTCACTTATTAATAAATTTAACAATTAAATAAAAAATCTCATTCATTCTAAATTCTAATTTATGCGTGCTTTTTACACAACTCTATTTCATAGTTACTTTTTGAGTGCGGTGAAATATATGTACCTTCTTTATAACGGCTATGTCATTGAATATTATAAAATAACTGGTTACAGAGATTATTAAATCATGTAATATACATTTAAACTTACAAAGAGAGCGTTATTTTAAGAAAATATTGTGATTTTTTATAACTTTTTATCATTAGTGCTTATTCATTGTGCAATCTGAGCTATGGAAATCATTTGTAATTAATTATTTATAAAACTATTCAGAAAGGGAACTCCGGGTGCTTGTCGAGTCCCTTGAAGAATGCAAAATCACACACACGTCCGTTTTCACCTTGATCGAGAGCATCCATCTTTTCAACATCTTCTGGAGAAAGTTCAAAGTCAAATATATTGATGTTCTGTAATGAAAGACAATAAAACATAATTATTATTTCGTGATGTTGTATTTTAAGACTGGTTTAAAAAGAATGTAAAACCAGCTCATTACAGTAAGAGCCGGTTGTATCAATTTGGAATATAGTTTGTTTAAACTGAAAATCTTGTGTAAGTCAATGCATGTGATTTCGGTAACAGTTTTTCCTATCCACAATCTAAGAAATAGTACACCAGGTACATCACATACCCAACTTTTCATCTATCCTGTGGCATATAAATGTAAAGTTAACGCCTTACGGCTTATTGTTGGATGTTTAGATAAATTATTTTTCCTGTTGTGCACATATATAGAATATATAATCAGTTGATCATCAGAAAAATCTGGCATCCTACATAATATTGTATATTCTTACACTTCAATGTCGAAACATTTGAATAATAACGATTCCGATGACTGATAATTCTGTCATGTGCACCAGCTTGAGCAACATTTTAACCAATGTAATCCGTGTTGATAAAACCGGGCCCTAAGTCATTTACATGTCAATTTTCAAAAATACAAGTGTCCGGGTCACAAATTTATTTAAATAGCAGCAAACTTCAAAATTACATTGGATTTGCAAATTTGGCAATAGTGCTTAAAGTCAGTACATGTCTACTGCTTGGTGACGTTCAGGACCAATGCATTCAGTCATTTTTATGGCAGTCATGTATGGCATTCTTTAATAAGTGTGTGGTCTCCTGTCAAACTACATTTTGTTATGGGATCTGAAACATCGGCAAGAGAAGTCATATACATACACACAACAGAATAGCCGAGAAAACTAAGCAATACAATACATTATTTACCTGCTTTATTCTCTCACTGTTGGTACTCTTGGGTATGGCCACTATTCCACGCTGCACAGTGTGACGCAGCAGGATTTGTGCTGGTGTTTTCCCGTACTTCTTTCCCATCTCCAGAACCACTGAATTATTATGGAGATCGGGAAGCTCACGCCTTAAAGAGATAAAAAAAATTATTTCTCATTTTTTTTAAGCGAACTAACAACTGAAGACTAACACGTTTATAAAACAGGGATCAGGATGGAGAGACCTTAAGAAAAAGGAGAAGTATATTATTGAAGATGAAATAATATATTGTTTTCTAGTTTCAAAGTCATACACCCTATTACCATGTTTCATAAAAAATGAATAAATTGAAATAAAACACGTCAACTTTGTGTGAAACCACGATTTATTAATTAATAACGCCAACCAGTTTCGCTTGATTCAAGCTTCGTCAGGGCGTAATTAACAACAGTTGTTAATTACACCCTGACAAAACTTGAGTCAAGCGAAACCTGTTGGCGGTAGTAATCAATTAATCATGGTTTCATACAAAGTTGACGTGTTTTATTTTAATATGTCAAACTGCAAAATTATCGCTCTCTACCAAAATAAAATAGAATAAATTGGATGCTAGATCAAATTTTTAATAAAATAGCAAAACAAAATTTATTACTGCTTTTCAATATATGTTTCCAAGAATCTTATAATACTATTCATAACAAAAACATTTAGAAAACTAATTGTCAAAATAACTAATTGGTTAAGACCAAAATGATTTATACACTACACCTGTACTTAGCTTTGCAGAAGGGATACATTTACATTTCTGTCAATTTGTCCATAAATCAAAGTTCTGTATATGGAATTAATTTTTTCCATACGAATACATATCATATGTATAGTCCGTTCACTTTAAGAAAGACACTTGCATTTGTGAGTTTAGATTTTTTTTAAATTTTATGATTGTTTAAATATTTCAGTATAATGATAATCAAAACTAGTAAGTGCATTCACTATTGTACGGCATATGCCATTAGTATTAATCAAAATATATCATTCTCTATGCAAAAATGTCCATCACTAACGCTACCAGACGGCATCAATAATGATGAGGTATATAAAATATGGTACAAAAAGGTATAATTCTCTACGTAACAATGTCTGTCACTAACGCTATCAGATGGCTCAAATAATAATAACTTAATATGTATAAGAAGCAAAAAAAACAAAATTCTCTATTTAATGTCCATCACTAACGTTATCAAGGCGCTGCGCTACTCTGGATAGCGCTGTTCTCACAGCCTTAACTGGCGGCCGAAGTATATAATAAAGTTACATTTTTTTGATGGATTATGACTAGTTTAAAATAAATATATAAGCAGGTATAATTGTGGTTCAATAATTTAATATCCTTATAATTATTTTTATTCAGATAGACTATTGTCGTCTGTATCGGACTCCGAATCCTCGTCTAAATTTATGTGATTAAAGTCTGTGATTTTATCAATTTGAATATCCTTCGTCGCGTACTCAGTTTCAATTCCTTTTGTATGTCTGCAAACATTTTCGCATTCGCTGATGGTTATTTTATCAACTTTTTCCGTAACTAATTTTTATATATTTATATAATTCTTCGAGATATTTATATACATTTAAAACCTTATCCTTTGCTTGACCTGAAAGCGATTTCCCCTTTTCTAACTTAGACATATTCGTGATTTTGTGGTCACCGTATCTTTAAGCAAAAAAATATTAAACAAAGAAACGAAACCGATAATAGTGTTACTGAAGCGGCCAATGGAGTTGGTTTAAAAACGAATACCACTACACAATTTACGTGTTACATGGGGTATTACTCATATTGATGCAAGTGGCTTTCATAAAGTGAACAGACCCTACACAATGTGTTTCCACCAAATGAAAAGAGAATTGTTAAAAAAAAATACAATACTATCTATAATATAAAACTTAGTGTTGCAAAAATGTTCATTCATTCACATATTTATTTCCTTCATCACAGATCAGATGGGTTCCAGGGCAGAACTCTTAAATTATTATATGCATATATAGTTGTCTGTAGCGGTGCAGTAGGCTGGCTTTCCTTTCACAGATGTACAGACTAGGTGTTGAACGAGATATCCACAAAATGTTATATTTAATTTATTCATTTTTTTTGAGTTTTCTCATTTTATTTTAGCCTTTTTTTTATATTCTTCTTTACTTAATACTAATACTTATTTTAATGCATTCACACACCCAAATATTTCTAACATCCTGTAATCAAAAAAATATTATTACTAAGTGAAATTTTTGTTCTTTAATATATTATTAAAAAAGTGCTCAAATAGATTCTCACTCAAACCCTAGCTTCTTCATGAACGATCCCAGTCCCCGGGACCCGAGTGGAGAGTACGCCGTGACGGTTATGTTTAACTGTCTACAGAACTCAATGAGAGGCCTTTGCTGGAAATATGCGTGTACTTCCACCTGAAGGTTGGCCGGCTTGATTCTCGAATTCTCATGAACTCTCTTGATCTGCCTCTCATTGAAGTTTGACAGACCGATAGCTTTAGCGAGACCTTCATCCGCAAGCTTCTCCATTTCCTGGAAAAAGTTACATATTTGTTTGATTGATTTGGTGCATTCCTTTATTACATGCAAAGATTTTACTAATATTTTAAAAATATTTTTGAAAAAGTCTTTAACAGCTGGTTCTATAACCTTTTTCAAATTGGTAAAAAAGGAGGACAATATATCTACTTATTTTATTGATTTAAACTTTATTTCATACATCCCTTTCAACCCGGATCGATACGATCGTGCGTTCACATGAAAAAATATTTCCCGCTAACTAAACCGTTTTTCGGGTTCAAACCGGCTTGCAATGATCATCTGTTTACGATTGAAGGCTGAATAAGAAGAAGAAAAGAAAACAGAACAAAATGTCTTCCGGAATTAATAGGGAAAAAACTATGTTCCACTGGAGCGGGGATAGGGTGGGTCAAGGCAAAAGCCACGTTAGGGCTACATAGGGGGAGTGAGGGGCTCAAAAGACTTCAAAATGGAACCACATTGTTTATGGACGCTCCCTTAGCAACATTAGTGATGGTCAACTGTTATTTTACTAGTTAAACATGGTACCATTTTTTGAGATTTGTATTAATGATTGATAACTGAGATTTAACTGTCTAGTACCGATGGTTGCACATCAAATTATGAAAAATCAGTTACCAATCATTGATGTAATCAGTTACAAATCTCATATAATGGTTATTGTGTAAACGGTTAAAATACTATCGCTAAGCAACATGTCTCACGCGATAATAGTGTGCAACTCTCAAAATTTAATCAGGTATAATAGGTATTTAAAATTAACCACACTGCAATTTGGGTGTGATTTGTAACCTGAACAGTATTTCATTCTTTTGGATAATTTGGACAGGTAATAATAAATGGTAACATTTAAATTATTTTATAATTTTCGATGTCGAGGGTGCGTGGGCTCATTTAAAATGCCAACTAACAGTTTGAATCATTATCTTACCCTCCACACGGCAATGTGATCTGTGTTGGGATCGATGAGGAACTCTCCGTCATCATTGGTCGGATGCAGGTTTCCCTCAGTGTACTTGAAAGCCCACGGAGTGTGCACCAGGTACAGGTCCAAGTAATCCAGCTGCAAGTCCTTCATCGACTGGTCAAAGAACTTGCGCACCAGAGACGGGTGATTACCTAAAAAAATATTATTTACACCAATAAATTAACATGTGTGTGTATAGTTTCAGTCCTCGTTATTTTTTTCCACCCAATCAGGTGGTGTAATTTTGTTTTGTAGAAAATTTTCTTCAACATAGTTAAATACCAATAGAGTAAATACCACAGACCATCAACATGTTTTATGAGCTTGTAAATTTTAAAACAATTATGAAAAGATCAAACTAAATACTCATAAAAAGTATAAATCATACTTTATTACAAAAATGAATTTTTTACTTTAAGAGACTCAAACAAAAATTTTAAGAATTTTAAAAACAATGTCTACTGTAGAAAATACTTTTATTTTACTAGGGGATTTAATAATGCAAAAATAAATACTTTACTGTAGTAACTTTAAATATGTTTTAAATATACGAGCAGAGGACATGCTTTCGCTAAGACCCAATCCTCTCACCCAATGAAGAGTCTTAGTTTATCTCTGTACAATTTTATACTCTTTAGTTATACAGTATTTTTGATTCAGTTTTGTGACCTATTTAAGCCTCCGAAAAATATATTAAAAATAATAGACATTTTTCAATGGGACACCACAATAGAATCTCCAAGTGCCAATGAAATGAACCGAGATGTATTGGACATCTGCTGCCATCTATGAATTGTCAAGTCTTACTCTCTCATAGATTCTAATTCTTCTGATATCACATGACATACAACTGACGCTTCTATAAAGATGTGAGCCTAAAAGTATTTCTAGAATATTTAAACTAAACCAAAGTACTTGTGCTACAACTTCAGTTTGTGGTTTTCATCGTAACTATTACATGTGTTTACAAAACAACCACAAAAGCAATATAACTGTGTGTTAACATTTTCAACCACATTATAAAATGTGTGTCCATACAGCGAGTAAAGCTGAAATATGTTGTTATTGGTCTATATAAATTGATATAATAATATACCGTTTACTAACCCCCCGGTGGCAACTTCGTAACGATGAAAAGTTCTTCTCTTTTCACCTTCCCGGCGTCAAGCCATTTCTTCAGGACTTTACCGATGGCCGCCTCGTTCTCATAAACCAGCGCTGTGTCAATATGGCGATATCCCGCCTCCAGCGCCTGCTCGAGGGCAGCTTCCAACTCCTCGTCTGTAGCCTGGAACGGATTTTAAATATCAAGTAGGGAAAGATGCACACCAATAAAATAAATTGGTGTAAAAATATTTTTTTCCATATGTGCGGTCGTGGCCGCATAGCGGCAAACAATGACCACGAGGAAGCCACTTTAAAAAAACACTTATTTAAACAAAAATAATATAAAGGACAGAAGTCTTGAAGGATATTTGAGAGGAAATTTTCGAAGCAGTGGGAGAGACATGGCAAAGAATCAAAGAAAGTGATTTATTTGGAGGAAGTTATGCACCACTGGATTGACATGATGGTAATTTATATTTTTATTTAAATATCCTGTCAACATAGGACGGGAAATAAACATTAATTGTAAACTTAATTTATTATTAAAAATACAATACAAAATATTTTTTTTTTTTTTTTTAATAAATAGAGATGCGTACACGGAATACGTGTCACATCAATATTCTTACTATTTTCAAACTAAGCTAAACGCTTGTGCTATGAAAATAGGACTAACTTGCTAGTCTGGGCTGAGATTCGAACCCCCGACCATTGGATCACGAGGCGAGTGTCCTAACCACAAGACCAACAAGCTACTCAATTAATTAGATATGCTCATATCAATTTAAACGATAATAACTTTCTTTCCGTCTATTATTTTTGATAGTTAATAAAGTAAGTACCTACTTCCCTAAGTTGACAATTACTTGTTAGTAGGTACGAAAGTAGATACTTGCGTACATCGATCGATAAAGTTCCACATTCAAATTATTTTGACAGATTCAAAGTTTGTTTCATAGACGTACTATAAATATAGACTAGTTACAAACTAAAATATCTGCTACACAGAACGACCACACGAATTATTGTGAACATAGACGCACATTGCGGGAGTTGGTCAAGGGGTGTCCAAAAATTATAAATATCCGCGCGATATTATATATACAGAGTTATTTGGAAAACATTAATAACCTCGCAGGACTATATTCCTGCCTTCATTATGAGTCGAAAATATTTAAGCTATTATGACCTAATATCAATATTTATGATATGTGACATCAACGTTTGCATTTTTTTTCAATATTTCTGACTTCTTTCTTGTAAAACGTTAGACTATCATTGCAGTAATTCATATCGATTACGAAAAATTCATTCGTTTCAATACAGGTTAAATAAAATGATAAAAACCATGAAAAAATTCCAATTGGAATGTTTTCCAATTGGAATTTGAAGATTTTTATTTTTTTATTTGACTTGTATTAAAGAGACCGAATTTTTCGTATTCGATATAAGTTACTGTAATGATAGTCCAACGTTTCACAAAAAAGAAGTCAGAAATATTTAAAAAAAAATGGAAACTTTGATGTCGCATATCTCCTTAACTATTAATTTTAGGTCATAATAGCTTGAACATTTTTGACTCATAATCAAGGCAGGAATATAGTCCTGCGAGGTTATTAATGTTTTCCAAATAACCCTGTATATATAAAATATTACAATACACAACCCTGTTTATATTTGTATCCCTTTTACACGTATGCTGCGCTATAAGAAAGAACGAGAAAATACCATAGAGTAAATACCGCCATTAGCTACAACTTCATTTGCATTCTTTCTTAAAAATTATGTTTAATTGTCCTTTCTTATACGTGGTTATGAAAATAATTTCTATCTCTTTCTGACATACATTTAGTACATAATAGAAGACAGTAGATACTAGATGTCTCAGATTTGTTTTTTAGTGACTAGTCTATATTTATAGTTACTCTATGGTTTGTTTTGATTACTTTTGATGATGTTGATAAATAGGGAAATTTCACATATTACAAATACCAATGAAAATATACGACATAGATTCACAAATATTAATTATATTCTGTGAATCAGTATGGATAATGTGGGTTAATATTTCCATTCATAATTTTTATTATAAAAATCTTCAAAATACCACTTTACTAAAGCCCTCATGATTGGTCGTGACGTATCAGCTCGCGCGTTTGGTATAGTGCCGTAGTATTTGTATATCTGAGTACCTACCATATAAGGTAATTTTACAGATATCTATGAAAATATAAGAAATAGATTCAGAAAAATAAATTATATTTTGTAACTCAGTATGAATGGTGTGGGATAATGTTTTCTTTCATAATTTTTATGATAAAAATCTTAAGGAATACGATTCGATTAAAACGCGATATGATTGGTCGTGACGTTTTTTAGCAAGAATCATAGATAAACCATATGTCATCTATGGTGTCTGCTACTGTAATTTGTTTATTTTTTATGGTCACTGTTCGTCTTCGCTTTATTTTTACTCGTGTTTGCATGATTTTTATATAGATTTTGCCGTGTTTGTGACCTATTTTATTAAAAATTTAATATCTAAGAACACATTTAAAAGAGTGGAGTGGACCTTAATGTTGGATTCATTTTTCAGTTTTCAGGAATGAATTTCTGCATTTGGGTACCATATAATATCTAGAAAACTTTTCCTTGACATTATGGACGCACCACACAAAAAAGCCGGCTTGTTTTGTAAAAAAACGAATGAACGTCTAAATACGCAAACGTGCTGTTACGTATTAAACGTCAGATTGACATACAAATTGTTCCCTAATATCACTTGTGAAAATAAGCGTTTTGGCGGGAGTTTAAAATCGTGAATTTCAAAATAGTTTTTTAATGTTGATATACATGCATATTAAAAAAAATATATTATTCATAAACATATTTTCTAAACCAAAGTTAAGATTATTCTATTTAAAAAAAACGTGAAACTACCCTATTGTGACGCACGTAGGGCCGGTTGTTTCAAGTTGGATTAAAGTAAGCGTTCTTTTAAAGCATAGATTTTTACGTTCTCCACCAATCAGACGATCCGTTTTCGTAAAAATCTATGTTTTAATTGAATGCTTACTTTAATCCAACTTGAAACAACCGGACGGTACTCGTGCTAGTAAAATGACGTGTTTTGGCGGGAATTTTAAATGTTGAATTTCAAAATTTAATTCGTAATATGCAATTTTTTTCGTAGACGTATTTTCTAGACCAAAGTAAAGATTATTCTATTAAAAAAGTGAAATTTCACTATTATTGAAAATGATCTTCTATGTAGGTATTGTACCTATAATGCGGTACATGCTAACGCGGACGCGCGGGAGTATATTTTTATTGTTAAAGTAAGTTTCCGATTTAAATTTAATTTAGCCCCAGCATTTTTAAGCCATACGTTTCATTAAGATTTAAAAATACGCAATATATCCCCGTTGCTGTCCAGACTTTTATGAATTAATTAAATGGGCAATTGCTCAATCAAGATTTTCGTTCCGTGCGCGAGCTTCTACAAATAACACTTGATCGAAACAACCGTAACAGGTAACAGACAATAATTATTATGGGTACTTAATTTGCAACTCACGGTCGCACCAACCTTGCCGAGTTTACTGCAAAAATAAAAATATATAGGTAATAATTGGAACCATTTCCTACTGCATCTTTGATGCCCAGTCGGACGTTAAAGGCCGCAAATCAATTGAATTGTCTGATTCGACCGTGAACGGAACATACAACGGAAAATAAAACTAATTGATAAAAACTAGAAACTCTTATAATGCATTCCACGGCCATTTTTTAGGCGTAACTTATAAATACAGTTTGAGAACCAAAAACTGGCGGTTGGCACCTGGCGGCGCCAACAGAATAAAGACATAAAGGCACGTACGGTACGAAGTCGCTTGTCTATGGTACGAAGTACCTACAACGAGCAAATAAAATGCGCGCATTTCAAACGTCAGGACTATAATAATTAAGTAACAAGGCAAATATGAACTGGAAACTAGGTATATTCAATGATATCTATAATTCAAAAATCATTTTAAGAAACGAGGCAAAGTAAGAATCCACGATTCGTCATGAAACACCATTTATCCGTTTATTCTATCTCAGTTTGACTACCAAGTTGCAAAAAGCTGATTCATCGGTTTAATTAATTAAATAACGTAGTTCCTAAATGTTAATAATTCTAAAAACTATTCATTTTTATATTGTTAAATACTAAAAACTTACCCTTATCTTAAAATCACAATCTCCCCGCGTCCGCAATTCGTACGACAACAAAATTATTCAACAATAAGTAGGTACTACTTCAATAGATAATTTTAATCAAAATCTAACATCAAATCGGTCAATCATTTTAAAAGTGGAACGTTTTGATCGACACAATAAATAACTAGGTAGGTACTTTGCATAATTTTTTACTACTATCAAAATTCACAGACGGATGAAGAAATGTGTAATTTATAGAGAATTGATGTACAATGTGTAGGTATCTATTATTATCAATTTTAATTATTTCGATAATGTATTATTGTTAATTTTAAATAAATTGAGATTACGATAACTTTTCATTTCCTGTCCTTACTGATGGGTTAAAAAGGGTCAACTGCCTAGAGAGTCAATTCCATAGAGGTTTCGTGTGTCTGCGAAAAAATAATTTCCTCTCATTTGTGCACTATCGCTCGCCCAACGTAAAATGGCGTGCGGCGAATTTGGAATTAAAACCCGCCCCGCCCGCACCCGGCGGCGGCGGTAACCCCTAGCCATGTTATTCAGTACAATTTTGTATTTGCTCGGGACCTGTGACATCCTGTTTACCAATATAACTAAATTATTTTTTCCAAAACGTCCTAAACAGTTCGGGATGGTGCAAGAACAATGAAGTATTAAAGTTTTGCGAAACTGAAAAAGCAAATAATGGACCGATATTACCGTCTGACAGTTTGACAGATAGAACGGCCGCCATTACTGCTTGGTTTCTTTAGTGCTGCCCGACCAAATTTCTGTTAAAGGCTACGACACCGGTCACCGGACATTCTGTACATTATATATTGTGTAATAAATTTACACCCTGGCAACTATGTTACGCGACAGGTACGCCCTCCCTCGCACGCCAATTTATAGTGGTCGCATTCTAGCATTGGTACGATATTTATTTAATTTATTTATTTAGTACTTATTTGCAATGTATTTAGTTCTTGTAAAAGAAGGAGAATGATGATAACAGGATGAGATGATCATACCAAAGTTAATCCCTGTTTAACCATACATCTAGTTCTTTATACATACATATATTTATTATTCGTATAATATAAGAAACATGAATTAATAGCTGTTTTCATAACTATTATACAGGGTTTTTTGTAAAACATTAATAACCTCGCAGGACTATATTCCTGCCTTGATTATGAGTCGAAAATGTTCAAGCTATTATGACTTAATATCAATAGTTAAGGAGATATGCGACATCAAAGTTAGCATTTTTTTTTCAATATTTCTGACTTATTTTTTGTAAAACGTTGGACTATCATTACAGTAACTTATATCGAATGTTAAAAATTCATTTCCTTTAATACAAGTCAAATAAAAAAATAAAAACCTTCAAATTCCAATTGGAAAACATTCCAATTGGATTTTTTTCAGGGTTTTTATCATTTTATTTAACTTGTATTGAAACGAATGAATTTTTCGTAATCGATATGAGTTACTGTAATGATAGTCCAACGTTTTACAAAAAATAAGTCAGAAATATTGAAAAAAAAAAATGCAAACTTTGATGTCGCATATCTCCATAACTATTGATATTAGGTCACAAAAGCTTGAACATTTTCGACTCATAATCAAGGCAGGAATATAGTCCTGCGAGGTTATTAATGTTTTACAAATAACCCTGTATATTGCATAACTATTCATCCTTGAAATTAATTTAGCCTTTTTGATATAGTTCTAATTCCTAAACGTATTTTGCGACCTTTGTAAGTGAGACTAGATAAATTGATCGTTAGGTAGAACACCTGCATAGTTTAATTTTATTGAAAGCATAATATAGGTAGGTACTTTTGATCAAAGCCAACATACTTATTCGTGGCTACAAAGTAACGATGAGACAGCTGATAGTTTCCAATGTAATAAATTATTAATCACCTTGAAGTATTAGATAAACAGGTGTCCGTATTGATTATATGTCCAAAAGTAAAAGGGCGGCCTTCGTTTGTACATTTAATGTCGCTCAAAAATATACATTCAATTTTTCAAGAATAAGTAATGTCTCAATAGATTTTTATCAATAACGTTTTTGTGTAGTTTCTTGAGTAAATCAATTGCCATAGTGGAAAGACCAAATAATGATTTTAATCCTAGGCATAAGCAGGTATTACATTCAATTAAGTTTGATGGCTGAAATTTCAAAACGAAATAACATTTCACCATATTTTGTATAATCTATTTTCTTCCACCGTGACAAATTATTCATTGTACAGAGATAACTATAGTAAAATAGTCTCCGATTGTAAATTTTTTATTTAGTAAGCATTTATTTTTCATCAGCCCATACCCGCTCCACAAGGCCACTGATTCTGCTACTTTCTTCTCTGTCGATCTGTGCAGTGTCACTCTCACTCTATCGAGACCATGGGCGTCATCTGGATAGTTTATTGTCTCTTGGACAACACTTAAGCCATGTATTCACTAGGGGACAAATTGTCCCTCAACATCACGCGCGGCATAGAGTCTACGTGACGTTGCAACGTCGCGCACAACATAGGTGAATGCGCATGCGCTGTAACTGTATACCACTCAACATGACATTAGTGTGGGGAAACGAGATTGTTATCCGACTGATCGAGCTCTAATTGAACTGTAATTGCAAGTCTGATGTGAGGGCCAACAGCGTTCCGTAAATATTGTGTCTTGCTGGGCTATGGAAGGCCTGATTATTTGTAATAAATTTTCAAAATCAGTTGTTGTCATTCGAGTGAAATTAACAAAAGATCCGTCAGACATTCGAAGATCGCAAAGAATATCCATCCTTTTTTCTCTTTGCAGTAAATAATTTCGCACCCACCACACTTTTCTCCTCTTACGTTTCGATAAACTCGTTAGAATACGTAGATGCGCAGCACTAATCATCATAACCTTATCGGGCGACATTTCCGCGACAAGTGATATGTGAGTCCCGGTGTGTACAGTTGCCGGCAAACTTCTTGAAATTTTTTAGCGTAGTGGGGGAATGCGCAGAAGACAAAATTTGGGTCTCTTTGGTGGAATGGTACATGCACAAACTTCCCCCACTACGCCGTAAAATATCAAGATGTTTGCCGGCTACTGTATACGTCAACTGACCGCGTCATTGTCCCCGAAACATGAGCGTGGATGTTGATGCGACATGCCGCGCAGAATGTTGCGCTATTTGTCCTCTAGTTTAAGAATAATCTTTATTCATCGGTTATCTTATATTGTCTCTTTTCTATGGTTATGGGTTAATTGCCCACCAGATAATATTAATCACCTAGGACTGCACTCTAAGGGCCGGTTGTTTCAAGTTAGATTAAAGTAAGCGTTCTTTTAAAGCATAGATTTTTACGTTCTCCACCAATCAGACGATCCGTTTTCGTAAAAATCTATGCTTTGATCGAACTGGAAACAACCGGGCCTAACTCACTTGTTTATTTTTCTGTTTGTTCTATTGATTTCTTGCATACACTTTTCCCTACTCCAGAGTCCAAGTTTCTCTAACATACACATATAAGAAATGGAAGAACGCACTGGTCAAATATTCTTCTCTTAAAATAAAAGACTACAAATAACATGGGACGATACAAAAGATAAAGTTAATCTTTCTTACTAAGGCCGAGTTGGTATGCCCGCGAGTGCACAATACCTTCGTGACTTGGCATTTATTCACCTTAAAAGTCACGTATTGTTTTACGAACAAACCGAGGCGTTATTTATTTTCCCAGCCAACGAAACTAAGCACAAATCACACGGTAAACGGCCATTTTGAATGCATTGCCTCAAAACGTTTCGACACAAGTGCATTTACATGGCGCAACGAAGTGATATCGCGCGAAACGGCAGTAGATGACGGATCTCGTAAATATTAAAATAGTTCCCGCTAAAAATTAATGCGAATGACTTTATAATATTCGATATAAGTTATTTTAATTGTAGTCCAATTTTTTTTAGAAGACAAGTCAGAAATATTGAAAAAAAAATGCGAATTTGAAGCCGCTTACCTCCATAACTTTTGGTACATATTAGGACATTGGTATCGAAACATTTTCTGCTCATAATTTAGGCAGGAATCTACGTGGAATCTACAGAAACTACGAAAAATAAATTATTGTGGACTAGATTACATTAAGGACTGGTTGTAACTAGTCCTTAATGTAATCCGAAGAGATTGGACCAATTATTATGATTCAATTTTTTTACAGAGAGTATGAAATGTTTAGGGAATCGAAGAACTTCAGTTGAAATGCGATGTTTATGGATTCGCAAATAGGTATAAAGGTGTTTTCGAACAAAATTATATTTTTCACAGTTTAGATATCTAGCGAAGACGCCCAATAATAACTATAAGAAAATTTGATTGAAAAAATTCAGTGGTTTTTGAGATAGGCGTGGCTAATTTTTGAAAATATTTTTTTTCGCGAAACCCCGATTTTTTGCCCGCTGGCGCTGTACGGATTAGCTAATAGTAAATTCTGGGATATCCGGTTTTCAAATGAGCCGCGATCATGTTGCAAGAGGTAGTAAGGTAACCCAGCCAAATAGATCAAATCACTTTTACCTGCTAAACGCCTTTACACGAAATACATTGCGAAATTATATAAATGTATTTCAATTGGTGAACTTAATTCAAGATTTAAAAAAATACCAATTAATAAGAATTGGTAAGATTGCATTGATTGGCAAGATTGAAATTGGTATGAAGCATTTTATTTATTTAACGCCATTTAAGGTTTTTAACACAACAAAGGTATTACAATATTAAGCAACAACACGAACTAGAGAAGGTGTTAATAGTAGCAGTAAACATGGGTATTGATAATTATATTATTTGTATCATTTATACAGCGCCGTTTTCGTGAGTAGGCTTCACAGATTAAAATTATTTTATAAAACAACTTAACGGCTAAAATACTTATTTACTATTACTTATGCACTAGATGAGATGCAAAAGAAAATTCTTGTATGTCTTCATGTACCTGCGGTAGTAGTTATACTTAAAAACTAAAATAAAGACAAAATTATATATTAATGGCGCTCAAAGTATCGAGTTATAAAAATCCACACTGATCATTGTCGATTATTTTATTGAGTTTATTTTATTTATTTATTTATCTTAATAATTTAGTTCCACACATAATGTTGTGTGGGCTAATATATGATTTCACTGAGACATATTGCATTCCATATAATCATTTAAAAGTTTTTATAATAAAATTTTTGCACTTCAGTTTAAACCTCCTTATATTCTCCATGTTTTGAATTTCCTTTGGCAGACTATCGAAGATTTTTATACCTTTATACATCATACAATTTCTGTAAGCGCGAGTTTCATGAAAAGAATTGAAACTCATGCTTACAGAAATGTAACCTCGAATATTTAAAATATTGAGGCAAACAAAAGCATTCTTAAAAAACGATCGAAACATTCGTGAACTCGCATGTAAACAGAATTACAAAAAAACAACTCTGCATTAAAATTGACAAACAAAAGTTGAGCAAAGGAACGCACTGGTAATTTCGCAAGTGTATTGACAAATTGGCAATTTCGTTAACAAAACTATACCTGATGATAACCATCCTGGATTCTTCAATGCGCTGTTGAAGAACTGTTCAACATTCCCGGCATACCCTCTATTTATATTATTTAACGAGTTTTTAAAACCCGGCTGCTTTCCAAGTTTTTTTGAAAAAAGCCTCATCGTACCCGTTTTAAAAAAGGGAGATGAATCGAACGTTTCTATTCCCGGCATACCCTCTATTTATATTATTTAACGAGTTTTTAAAACCCGGCTGCTTTCCAAGTTTTTTTGAAAAAAGCCTCATCGTACCCGTTTTAAAAAAGGGAGATGAATCGAACGTTTCTATTCCCGGCATACCCTCTATTTATATTATTTAACGAGTTTTTAAAACCCGGCTGCTTTCCAAGTTTTTTTGAAAAAAGCCTCATCGTACCCGTTTTAAAAAAGGGAGATGAATCGAACGTTTCTATACCCGGCATACCCTCTATTTATATTATTTAACGAGTTTTTAAAACCCGGCTGCTTTCCAAGTTTTTTTTAAAAAGCCTCATCGTACCCGTTTAAAAAGTGAGATGACTCGAACGTTTCTTCTTCTATTCCCGCATACCCTCTACTTATATTATTTACGAGTTTTTAAAAAACCCCGGCTGGCTTCCCAAGTTTGTTTTTGAAAAAGCCTCATCGTACCCCCGTTTTAAAAAGGGCAGATGAATCGAACGTTTCTATTCCCGGCATTAACCCTCTTTTATATTATTTAACGAGTTTTTAAACCGGCTGTTTCCACGTTTTGTTGAAAAAGCCCTCATCGAACCCGTTTTTTTAAAAAAGTGGAGATGAATCGACGTTTCCTATTCCCTTCCGGCATACCCTCTACTAATTATTTAACGAGTTTTTAAAACCACTGCTAGCTTCCCAAGTTTTGTTTGAAAAAAGCCTCATCGTACCCCCGTTTGTAAAAAGGGAGATGAATCGAACGTTTCTATAACCCGGCATACCCTCTATTTATAGTATTATAACGATTTTTAAAACCCGGCTGCTTCCAAGTTTTTTTTGAAAAAGCTCATCGTACCCTTTTTTTAAAAAAGGTAGATGATCGAACGTTTCTATACCCGGCATACCCTCTATTTATATTATTTAACGAGTTTTTAAAACTCGGCTGCTTTCCAAGTTTTTTTGAAAAAAGCCTCATCGTACCCGTTTTAAAAAAGGGAGATGAATCGAACGTTTCTATACCCGGCATACCCTCTATTTATATTATTTAACGAGTTTTTAAAACCCGGCTGCTTTCCAAGTTTTTTTGAAAAAAGCCTCATCGTACCCGTTTTAAAAAAGGGAGATGAATCGAACGTTTCTATTCCCGGCATACCCTCTACTTATATTATTTAACGAGTTTTTAAAACCCGGCTGCTTCCCAAGTTTTTTTGAAAAAAGCCTCATCGTACCCGTTTTAAAAAAGGGAGATGAATCGAACGTTTCTATACCCGGCATACCCTCTATTTATATTATTTAACGAGTTTTTAAAACCCGGCTGCTTTCCAAGTTTTTTTGAAAAAAGCCTCATCGTACCCGTTTTAAAAAAGGGAGATGAATCGAACGTTTCTATTCCCGGCATACCCTCTACTTATATTATTTAACGAGTTTTTAAAACCCGGCTGCTTCCCAAGTTTTTTTGAAAAAAGCCTCATCGTACCCGTTTTAAAAAAGGGAGATGAATCGAACGTTTCTAATCACAGCATTCCCGGCATACCCTCTATTTATATTATTTAACGAGTTTTTAAAACCCGGCTGTTTTCCAAGTTTTTTTGAAAAAAGCCTCATCGTACCCGTTTTAAAAAAGGGAGATGAATCGAACGTTTCTATACCCGGCATACCCTCTATTTATATTATTTAACGAGTTTTTAAAACTCGGCTGCTTTCCAAGTTTTTTGGAAAAAAGCCTCATCGTACCCGTTTTAAAAAAGGGAGATGAATCGAACGTTTCTATACCCGGCATACCCTCTATTTATATTATTTAACGAGTTTTTAAAACTCGGCTGCTTTCCAAGTTTTTTGGAAAAAAGCCTCATCGTACCCGTTTTAAAAAAGGGAGATGAATCGAACGTTTCTAATCACAGACTGATACGTATATTATCTACAATCCCAAAGCTATTTAAGTCGGAGTTTGATAGTGCGTGTGGGAGACATTAAAATGAATGAATTTGAGACTACTAATGGCGTACCACATGGAAGCCACCTGGGACCTATACTGTTCCATCTCTTCATTAGTGATATAGTGAGCCAAATCAGCACGGCTTCGTCAGCGATAGCTCAATTCTGACCAATTTAATTTTATACGAAGATCAGATATTGAAAGCTCTTGCTGAGACTGAGGTGGACTCTGTCTACGCTGATTTTAGCAAGGCTTTTGATGAATTACTGCACGATTTGCTACCCCAGTAGGTGAAGACTCCAGACATCAGGGAATTCTGCGCGATTGAGTTTCTAGCTACTCGTACTCGCGGAGATTGATAGTACGCGTGGGGGATATTAAAATGGATGGATTTGTGGCTACCAATGGCGTGCTACGTGGAACCCACCGGGAACCTATACTGTTCACTATACCTTCTCTTCACCAACGATATAGTGACGTCTTTTACCAGTATATAGAATATTCAGTTTTTTTAAAGTTAGTTAATGACACTCCTGTTTATTAACTAATATTTTACACTTTACATTCTACAATCTATTACTAATATACTATCCATAATAACTTACATATTTACATTTAAATACCCTATAATATTATACAATCTATAATACCTCTTAATCTATAATATATAATCTATGGTACAATCTATAATATATAATACATCTAATGCTCTACAATTCTATACTATTTTTACAATAATAATAATAGAACAAAGGGACAAATAAAGATATCAACTTTAAGAACCACCATGGTACAACATCATTATACATACTTGGAAGTTAATTGGTACAATACATTATTGTCGCAAAATAAATTTCAAGAAAGGAACATTCCTAAATACGAACAGTTTAAGAAAGAAGTCAAATCCTTGATTTTCGACAACGATGACTTGTAACATTGCCCACATGTCTCAAATGGTTTCTGTATAAAAAAAATACTACTTCTAAATGGTATCTGCTTTGTACTTTAATTTGGCTTGTAAATACTCCTCCCATAAGCTCGAGCTTATGTTATGGGGAGTATAATGTCTTTAAAATGTTATAACATAAAATCATTTTTTTATAAAAAAAAACATTATTATGTATCTACTGTATAAATAAATATAATAAATAAAAATATAAAAAAAATAATTAAAGCATTTGTTTAACTTATTTATATTCTTCACGTTTTCCGGCACCTCGCTATATATTTTTTCACCTCTATACATACATAAGACAATTCTGTGTATACACTTTTTTCTTATTTAATCTTATTCTATTCCTATTTCTGGTATTGTAGTTATGTAGTTACATCACTATTTACAGTAATTTTGTTCAAAAAATATGTTTTGTTATTGAGAATTTTATGTACAAATATGAGAACGTTATAAATAAGTATTATTTTTATTTCCATCCAATTGAGTGCTCTTCTCAGCTTGGTGTTGTAGAATACTTTCAATGCCCTTCTCAATTGGTGTAATGATAATAAATATATAATAAACTTTACTTGAATATTCAAAAATGCCAAGTAATCACCTATTTTAAAATAAAATATTCCATTAATTATGATTCTATAGGTACATTAAACTACATTCCTCAAGTGTGATATTTGATGAGAAATTATCATTTATTCCACTCCATGGACAACATCACTAATGATGCTAGAATTTATTTTTCCGGTATTTCCACACTGTACTGTTCTAAACTATACTGTTCACTTAACACCCCCCTCAAAATTCTAATTTTTTAAATTTCTTCTTTAGCATAAAAAGTACCAACTTTTCCTGTCTCGGGCTTCGCTTATTAAAATAATTTATTAAATGTTAATGATATTTAGCTGATACTTATTGTAATCCTCATAAACATCCCAATAAAGACAACGTGCAAAGAAAATAAAATGATTATTTATAATAAGACAGTTAAAAGCACAAAAAATATATTTTTCCCTAAACAATCTGGAATATTCCATGAGTCATTCTGCTAGTACAGCTTCCGTCGGCCGGGCGCTTGTAAGTGATGAGACTTCAAAATACTACGGTTTTTTAATAAAATGACGACAGCTTTAGTAAAATTTTGTTCGCCTTGAATAAGAAATGTAATTGAAAATATTATATAACATTTTCAAACCATTGTACTTCATTAAAACGCAATTTCGACTGGGGTACACACTATACCCCTGATCCTATTTTCAATTCTCCGGTACTCGAAGGTTAATAAATAAATATAACTTTATTCCAGAATTTGAGGAGGTTCGTGTAATCCCACACATTCCATATATGAACAAATACATACATTAAATTATCATATAAATGAAAAGAGAAAAAAGAGAATCATATAAAAGAGAAGAGAAAACTATAATATTGAATGAATAATTGAATGAGAAAAATAAATGAAAAAAATTGAACGAGTGTAGTATAATTTTTTATGAATTGTAATTTTTAAATTATAGCTGCGAATAGTGGACATAAAATAACAGAAGTAAAATGGCAGATTTCATTTTACTCTTCAGAGTAATTAATAATTATTTCAACAGACTAGATCTAACGCAGCTAATTTTCTATCACATCGAAAAACACCGTTTCATTGTGATAATGTCAATTGAAATTATCTTTATAACTCACTTATCTTATGAGTATGGTAACATATCAGATATATTTTCTGATTTACTAATCAGTTTCAAACAATCTCTATCTGATAACCTCTATAGTTTGTAGTACTTGTATTTATTAGTAGGTACTTTATTTATCTTTTGTTCTTATTACATAAAAATATTATAAGATTTTGATTGTTAATTAAAACTGTATTAAGATGTAGGCTCCTGAAATTACTACATACAGGAAACGTCGATGTGTTGATTTTCTGAAAGGACAAAGGATTCAATATTTTTGGCGCTAATGAATTCTGCTGCATATCGATTATGTATTTCACGTAGCCAATGAAGTAATTTTAGTATGTTATTATAACATTTACAACATTTTTAACAGATGTCAGTAACATCGAATATCTTATTATACAACTAGAATAGAATAAAAAATTATAATTTCAAATATACACAGAATAATTTGATAGGTACCAACCTCCAGGTATTGAATAAGATTATTATTGAACACGTGAGAAGTACTTAACTAGATTAGATCGCAAAGCTCAGAAAAAATAGAACACCACCAGGATGAAAATAATGTTCAAAAGAAATTAATAACCTCTTTTCTATGAAATAAATAGAAGTCACACTAAAAAGTGACACGTAGATCAAAATTTGAAAATATATAGGCAACTCTATTAGCAACAGAATTTTCCGGGTTCGTCTCCCGGTGGTGACTAGGTATTTTTTTCGATAGTTAGATTTTTGTCATTTGTTTTAAAAAATATTTCTGTACTGATTGCACGCCGTGGAAAACGCTAGAAATTCGAACAAGAGTAAGCGTCGACCTTCAACTCGAAACCTTCCGCTAGGGCTGGTTGAATCAACTTGGATTAAAGGATAGATTATTACAAAAACGGGTTGTTTGATTTGTGATAAACGCAAAAATTAGTGGTTTAAACAAATAAACCAAGTTGACGCAACCGGCCCTTGGGCACCGGTCGACAAGATTCTTGCAATTTGATTAGTTCAAAACTTGTTGATAAGCGTGCAGTTCATTATCCATGTTCTTTCATATGCGAAATGCCATTATATCTATGAAAATGGCGTTCAGATATTAAAAAGTAGGCTGAACCACCGGACGAAACAAGACTTCGACGTCCAAACAAAGATGGGAGACCTTGGCCACGTTTTTGCTGAACGCGGACAGGACAACGATCACATCGGACGACAGGGGAGACTGCCAAGTGTTTGTGTGAATATGCTGTGCACGACGCGTCTGTAAAGAGGTGAAGAGCACCACCTCCTCGCAGTGACGTAACTTCGCCAATGCATACAATGCGCTGTATCGGGTCCAGAAGGTACGCGTCCCGCAAAACTCTTGCTTATATTTAGTATCCAGTTGCCAGTAGTGATGGTCAGACAGTTAATTTAACCGGTTATTCGTAGTACTGTTATTGCAGATTTGTGTGCATCTGATTGTATCGATTATTTTTAACTGAGCTACTCGTATAACTGTTGTTTAGTACCGATGATTGTCCGTCGAATTGAGAAAAAACAGTTAGGTACCAATCGTCGATACAATTAGATATAAATCTCAAATAGCCATCACTAGTCGCCAGTACTTTTCTCAACACCGATATGAGCTAATATATTTTTAAATGTACCTACCTACCTACAACTCGAAATCGTGGTTATAAAGCGAAAATCTGTTTGTGCGAAGGAGCAAAAAGTCTCTGATATTTAATTTATTCTGTCTGGAATTTCTGGGTCTACGTGACTATTTTCAGCTCACAGCGTCATTTCCGTCATGAGATTTTAAGTTTTGAATTATCCAAAAAGGTATCCAAAAAATAAAACGCCAAATTGTTGTTACATATTTTTCAACAGAAAAATAGTATTTTTGAAAAACACGATTGAAAATTTAATTTAATGTGTTAAGTCTCGCTATGAAGAAATAATTCATTAAGACTACTTTTCGGCGATGTAATTAATATGCTGGGTATCTCGTAGCTAGTAGTAAAAATTTCGAGGGAGTCCTCTTCATTCAATTTTGAATACTAGATGTTTTTACAAATTTTACAATTACAGAGAAAACCGACATAAATTTTCATTTTTTTAAAAATATTTCTGACTTATCTTTTGTATAACGTTAGACTGTCTTGAAAGTAATTTATATCGAATATTAAAAATTCATTCGCTTTGATACAAGTCAAATAAAATAATTAAAACCTTGCAGAGATTTGACAAATAAATTTTTTGTAAGCTTTTGTGAAAAAATCAGTCGCCATAGTTTAACTGGGCATCTATTTTTAGTGATGGTCAACCTGTTATTTTAACCGGTTATTTTCGGTACAGTTATTTGAGATTTGTATCTGATTGTACCGACGATTGATAACTAAGATATAACTGTTATCTAGTGCCCGTGCTTGCCCGTTGAATTGCAAAAAATAGTTGCCAATCGTCGACACACTGTGCTATTCTGAAAATAGCAATGTTGGGATGTCAGATCTTTATCCCAATCTTGACAGGTGCTTATGTATAACATTGTATTGCCGCCAATTTTGATATTTTATGTTTGACATGTTTGAAATTAATGAATTCAATCAATCAGAAAGCTCTAAAACGTAAACAAACGTTAAGTTATTCACAATTACGAATAAAGAGCTTTCTAATTTATTGAATTCATTAATTTCAAACCTGTCAAACATAAAACGTCAAAAAAACGGCGTCACAATATTATACAATAACTGTCAAGATATAGATAATAGCGATATTGCTTAGTCCAGAATACGAAAGATTATCAGATAAAAAAAACAGTTAATGTGTCATCGTTTGAAATACCATAACTACTATTTTTCCGATATTTTTGTTTAAGTTAAGCCCAAATTATACCATTGAACCTAAAGTAAAATGTAGTATCAAATCAATTTTAAAAATTTGCGTGTGGCAATGATATTCAGATCGAGTCCATTAAGCCAATTGAATTCATAAGTTAACGGTTTTATATATCAGCAGTTTCGGTAATGAAGAAGAAAAAAAGATTTCGAGGTCAATGCCGCGAAAACCGGTCGTGACGTTTTCGAGTTCAAATGTTTACTTAACACCATGTCGGGTCAACCGAGTCATCGGACGAGAAAATGAAAAATCTGTAAGCGCTGAGTGCGCTGAGTGTGGACTATAGACTATAGGAGGCATTCTATAGACTATAGGAGGCAAGATTACATATATGTGATACTCCTATATTGCTAATGCCCCTAAGGCCCGGTTGTTTCAAGTTCGATCAAAGTAAGCGGTCTATTAAAGCATAGATTTTTACGAAAACGGATCGTCTGATTGGTGGAGAACGTAAAAATCTTTGCTTTAAAAGAACGCTTACTTTAATCTAACTTGAAACAACCGGCCCTAAGTGGAGGTGTTACGGACTAAGCGGGGCAGAAATGGTACTTTTATCTCATTGCTGCCACCTGACCTGTTGTGCGCAAGCGTCGTGACTCTCATTTATCCCATGTGGCGGCGCTGATTGGATATAAATTGGGGCTAATTTTCGGACTCGAAGTGACACCAGTATGGGTGAGACAAACATATATTTCTGCACTGTAGTGATTTCGCCTATTTCCAGACCCCGCTAGCAATATAAGCAGTATTACATATATGTGCAAGATTATTATTTGGTGATGGTTATTCCAACCATCAAAAATAAAAAAACGTAAAGACATTATGTCAAATCTCAATATTTCTATCACTCTGACGAAAATATTGGCTTTGATTTAATATTTCAACTCTTTTGATGAAGAATTAGTAGATGTGGGCGAAACAAACAAAAAAAAGAGCTTTTTGCCAAAAAAAACCCTCCCCACCGCCCGATTAGATTGATCAATTTTGTATTTAAGTTAGTTATTATCTATAACTGACTTAAATACAAATTGAGAGGGACTGCTCCTCTCGAAACTATAGTAATAATTAATAACTCATATTATGTGTGTATTACAAAGTTAAAATAAAACGTATTTTAAATCATGTATAATGTTGCACCACGAAGTATCTGCCAAATCTTTCAATGATATTAAATATCAACATGTTCAAGAAGGAAATCAAACGAATAAGTTCGTGGTTAGTACAGTTGCCGGCAAACTTCTTGAAATTTTTTGGCATAGTGGGGGAATGCGCAGAAGACAAAATTTGGGTCTCTTTGGTGGAACGGTACATGCGCAAACTTCCCCCCACCACGCCGTAAAATTTCAAGATGTTTGCCGGCTACTGTATTAGTTAAAGATAAAATTGTATTATTAAGTAAATAAAAACATTGAATAAATAATTAAATGTTATTTGTCTGCTGGAATTCAAGGAGTTTTCATTGAAAGATTGTGTGAATTGTTGGCGTGTATCTTTTGGACAAAGTGTACCCAGCGCGCTAGTCTCAGCGTGTCGCACGCAAAAACTAGACTCGCGAAAAGTGTACCGTGCAAGGACATTTTTTATAATTGTACAAATTACGAATCCGACTGAAATTTTGCTGTATTATTGTTCATCAATTTGTTTTGTCCCGTCATCTTCACTATATGCCCTGTACACCCAGATCGGTCTTGGCATTCGCAAGAATTTCCTCCACTAATCTCTGTTTAACGCCATTTTACGCCAACATCATCGCTCTCCATATGGCCCAATTAAGTCTCGTCTTGCTAATATTATTAACGTTGAGATTTTGAGCTTAGTAAACATAACATCCCTCTTACATGGTATTATTGGGTGGTGGAGGCTTATAAGTCCACCGTACAGCCATTAATCATAATGCAAAAAATAACTATTAAAACGATTCTCAAAAAACCCTATGACTATCCTACTGTTAGTATATTTCAAGAATTTAATGTACCGTCATTCACAAAAATATACAAAACATACTCCCCATGCCAAATTTACGAAGAATATTTTATAAATAAATCTCACCCCTTAGACTGTATAAGTAGTAGACATTAGCGAAGGGAAAAACTTCATTTCAAAATGAAGACTACAACACACACACGTTCACCAGTTTGAAGACTACAAAGTGTACACTACAATTGTAGTAAAAACTACTTGAAGTGAAGCAATTGTAGTACTACGAAATGAAGTGAAGTAAATAGTGAATTGTGAAGTAAGTAAGGTTATTGTGAGTATTAATGGAAGTAGACGTAATGAGAATGATTGTAATTGTGTCGTGATTACATGAATAGCACCTTCCGTCATGACGATCCTTGTTCGTATTCCATGTGACGTGCCACTTCTGGTCCCGTGCCCGTCCTGTCGTGCTTCCTGAATTTGCCGTTCCGCCGTGCCGTATTGTTCCTCCTCTGCTTGCAGTCGGCGAACATGAACGTCCATTTATTAAATGCCATGAAGTATTTTTTCCCAAATAAAAATTTAGCGAGCTAAAAAAAAAAGAAAGGTCAACGACAAAAATATTTAAATAAATGACGATATTTTCTCCAAAGTAACATAACGAGCTAAAAAAAAAAAAAAAAAAGGTCACCAAACCATGGGGGGGAGGGTTGTTACAGTTTCCAAAGATTTCTCCGTTTAGCTACATCAACTTTCCAAAAATTTCACGTAAAAAATACACTATTTAAAATGTGTTTCTCATACTTTCGATAATTTTGAAGTGTATGTACTTTGTAGTGTTCACTTTGAAATGAAGTATACTATTTGAAGTTTATACTTTCAATAACTTTGGTGTTTGTAGTTTGTAGTGTGCACTACACATCAAAATGTGCGAAGTGTGCACTTCAATGTAGTGTAGTACTACATTGTAGTAGTGAGTACAGAGCGGACCCATCACTAGTAGACATAGAACAAAGGGACAAATAAAGATACCATCTTTAAGAACCACCAAGACACAACATCATTATACATACTTGGGAGTTAAATGGTACAATACATTGTTGTCGCAAAACAAATTTCAAGAAAGGAACATTCCAAAATACGAAAAATTTAAGAAAGAAGTCAAATCCTCGATTTTCGACCACGACGAATTGTAACATTGCCCACATGTCTCTTTTATACTTAAATTCTGTAGTTCTTCTTTTATACGTTATACTTTAATTCTTTTTATACTTTTATTCTTTAGTTCTTCTTTTGTACTTTAATTTAGCTTGTTAATACTCCTCCCATAAGCTCGAGCTTTGGCTCATATTATGGGGAGTATAATGTCTGTAAAAATGTTATAATCAATTCATTATAAAAAACACATGTATCTACTGTATAATAAAAAAATAAAATAAAATAAATATATATATGGAGTATAAAAGCGAAGGCAGCAATATCAAAAAAAATGCAGTCATTGAGTAAATTTATTGTTTCAGGGGTAAGTTTGTAGAACTCCATAATCACACATATGGAAATAAAAACAATGGCTTTAAGTTCTACCTTTTTAATTTTCTGAGACGCGTTTCGCCTTTTGAGGGCATTATCATTGAAATATTGAAATAAAACACAGAAAAAAGTTTTTAATGTCCATGAAATTGACATTATTTGACAGATAATTTCATGGCATTAATATTTTAATATGATTTCAGGCATTGGCTGGCCGCGGCTGGCGCGTACATGGCGTACATCCGAAGGTCCAATTTTCACAATCCAAATGTGTTTAGTGATTTTTGGTTAATTAAATGGTTATGTCAATAAAAAGAATTGCCGCGTTTGGAGCGATGATTGGTTTTACAACTGAATTGTTCGCACGTCGAACTCGCTTTCGTCTTTTGTAAATTAGTACTGTGACTTGGCTGGTACGTTTTCTGCTCTATCAGTTTTGCGAAAACTTTGAAAATGTTATGTTACATACCAACAACTTAATTTTAAATATTCCAAATTAATGATACAATGAAATGGTGTCTATCTGCTATATTTTAAACACTCTGAGAGCCAGCGACCACCAGACTTACGTTATAAGTAAAATCAAACCTGAAATATTTTCTATAGTAGGTAAGAAGATTCGGATATAAGAATGCCACCGTTATAAATTCGCGTGCGAGGGAGGGTGTCCCTGTCGCGTAACAGAAGTTGCCAGGGTGTAAATTTATTACAGAATACATAATATACAGAGTGTCCGGTACATTAACAAATATATTTTATGATAACATTGACAAAATATTTCAGGTTTGATACAATAACGCAAGTCTGGCTCGGTCGCTGGTAACTACTCTAATGCAGGGTTATTTGGAAAACATTAATAACTATTTGGAATAATAAGGTTTTTATTATTTTATCTGACTTGTATCAACTGGAATGAATTTTTCATATTCGATATAAGTTACTGTAATGATAGTCCAACGTTTTACAAAAAATAAGTCAGAAATATTGAAAAAAAAATGCAAATTTAGATGTCGCATATCTCCATAACTATTGATATTGGGTCATGGTTGCTTGAAAATCTTCGACTCATAATTAAAGCAGGAATATAATCATGGAGTTTATTAATGTTTTCCAAATAACCATCAAACACAATAATTTCGCTGTCTGACCGATCGTCCATCCGTCCGTTCGTCTGTTTATCCGTCCCTTGTGACTTCGTGTAACGTTCGTAATTTCGTTCGAATTCACGGCTAAAAAACAAATTAAACGACCGGAAATGGGGCTTGAACCCCGGGCCACAAACCCGTACCGGCCGCTTCACGCATGTTGCTACGGACGCCTCTCCGTGGGCCGCCAAAATGATACTATAAATGTTTACTAGGGCTTAGCGAAAACGCGAACCAATGTTCCAGCTAGTGTATACATTAGTGATGGGTCGTCGACGTATTTACCGTCGACGAAACGAGACCGTCCACGTCCGTTCATCGACGAGACGATCAACTAGTTGAATTCGTCAACTAGTTGACGCGTCAACTTCGTTACGCGGACGTTGTATCTAAACATCGGGACGATGGTCAACTGTCTACGGTTCAACGCGACGCTGCTCGACGGCTCAACCGTTGGCTATTTTTATTACGTTAATTTTTAAAATTTAAGAAGTTCGAAGGAATATAGTTTCGGGGAAAGTAAAACTGCTACTTGTGCTTATATGTAGAAAGAAATATTTTATTATTTATTTGTTTACGCACATTATAGGCTTTTACATATTGTTTTATATACTTCTTTCTATATATAATAAAGAAAGAAGTAGGTATACACAACAATATCAGATGTAAGCAGTAAAATATTAGTTCAATAAAAAATAAAATAATTACACAGAATTGTTTTATTTTATACGGCGCAAAATTGGGAATTCACCGAAACGTCGCACGTGCACATCGCACAAATCAACTAAAAAATAATAGATAATAGCTTATTAAGCCTATCTCACCCAACGCATGCATTCAAATTTCAAGTCTCTGTCATAGTTCGTGTACACAGATCTGCACTCTATGGTCGTGTACTTTAGAGTTGAAATGAAATTACCCGTCGAGCCGTCTATGACGTCTATGGCATCTACAAGTCGACAGCGAGATATGAGAGAGAAATAAACGGAGACGTTTTGTCTTGCTCTCGTTCGTTGCTTTGCACTACGTCGAATCTTTAATCGTCCACCGTCCACCGTCTACGAATTCAACTAGTCCATGTGATAAACGTAAACCGTCGACGCAACGTCAACGGTTGATTTCAACTAGTCCGTCCATTCAACGCCCATTCCTAGTATACATGATCTCGATCGCAGAATGTTTGCCGAGAACGGGCGTGTCCGAGCCCACGTCCACGTCTACGGTCCGAGTGAAAGTACGTCCATGAAATGGACTTTTCAAAAATGTAAATGTATCCAGGTAGGTACTCACTCAACCTTCGAACGACAACTATTGTCACGTCGGCCGCCATTGATTAACGCGGTAACCAATGAGCGGCGTGCGGTTTGCGGGTGAACCGATAAAAAATATTACAAGGTTTCACGTCTTCCGCCAATACGAATGGCGATATTCTTTCCCGCGGCCGACACGGCATGCCGGCTCTGAAAGGCACCACACGCGTAGATGCATGACAACGCGTGCTGCAAAACGCAGCGTCAGAATTTCATTTAGTGCCTACATACAATACAATTGAGTTGACTATAAATAAACAATATTTCTATACACAGTTGCTGGATTTTGTCAATAGAGGGATAATCGTTAATTTAGATAAACTATAGAAGCCTCAGAGAGTTGAAGCTATTTATATGGGTAACGTAAGCCGCGGAACGACAGAAATTAAGCGAAATAATCGAGCGAAGTACCTAACTGGCTATTTAAATAAGTGCGACAACTTAGGTGCGATATTCAAATGGAATGTTCTAGCAAGTGATAAATAAGGTGTTATCCAGCGATAATAAAGAGCTCATAGACGAGTGATAAATTGCGAAATAGCGTGAATTCGTGAATGGTGTATTAATTAAATCCACGTTAAGTGACTGTCGATTTAATAAAATAATAAATCGCTAATTAGTTTCAAGTGTTTTCATTTGTCTCCCGCAGTATATATAATATTACGTATGTGACAACTTTTGATATATAAACTATATAAACATCTTACCCTCATTCAATTTTTTTCTCAGAAAATATGTAACGAAAAAGCGGCCAAAACTGTCATAATCGTTATGACGGTGAATATGCGTTTTGTTCAGTAGATACATATAACGATTCGACATTTTTTCGAAATTCAAAATGTTAGTAAAGCCAGAACTCTTACGTTCGAAAATTAAAATACACCCTTTCACATCCATGTAAGTATATAAACAACTTATTTGTGAATTCAGTCCCTACGAAAAAAATATTTTAAAAATAATACTTAGCCAGTTATTACCTCCACATAGTACAATACTAAGAGCTGATTCTATCAACATGGATTATAGTTGGTTTAAACTGAAAAACCTGTTTAAGCCGATGCGCGTGATTTATGACATGTGTCATCAAAATCGTTTTTATTTAATGTTTCGACATTGAAGTGTCGGTAACGGCTAACCCTATCCACAATTCAAGACGCAGTACTCCAGATTCTAGATACATCACTTACCCACGGATCGATGAAACGTAGGCCGGTTTGTTGTATTCTAATTCTATTCGATAACATATGTCAAAAATCACTCGGTTTAAACGAGATTTTCAGCAAACCAACTATACTCGAAACAACCGACCCTGAGCAACCGTTTACGGACAAATGAATTTTCTAAAATTAAAAAAATGTCATAAAATTTCATTCATTCTGTCAAACACACGCTATGTTTATTTCTTCATCTTTTCAATAATGAAATGTGGTAAGGCGACATAATAGACAAATGTATATACCTCTCAAAATGATAATTAATTTAATAACTACTAGCAGGAAAGCAATCTAGTATTAGTTAAATATTAGTTATTAAATAAGCCCTGCGGGCGGCTATTTTGCCTCCGAATTTTCGAAAGAAGAAAAAACAATTGCTCTCGTTTTTCTTCTGCTGGAATGTGCATTTTTTCGTATCGGATGAATGGAAGTTATAATTGATTAGTAAATGTTGCAATCATACTGTTCCGGGAATTCACTTTCGCGTGTTATTTGTGACATGGAAGAACTATCAAAGACTCAAGATATCTGTTTTAAAAGGGCGCCACGAAGATTTTGTGACCAGACGACTTTCGACTGTCTTCGAAGCTGAAGAGCATGTCTATCGCAGGTCAGTGGACATTTTGTGGGCGTATTTGGTTTACTCGTGTATGTTTTTCAGAGAGAGGAAACGTAATTTGACATTTTTTGATAATCATATTGAGATATTAATTGAATATTAGGTAAATTCACCAGCAGATAGCTATTTACACGCTGTCCCTAAAAACATATACATTGATACAAAATGTTTACACCGCTAAGTTATATACATTGTTTGCGACATATACTTGATTATTCTGGGTGTAAAGCTACTCGTAAAAAGATGCATTGGTAAATAATTATACGTAATTTATTGACATTCAACTGCTTGCCCGCTACCTTCATTACGTACTCACAATTCATCATCTTATAAAATATAATTAGCAAAATTACCATTAAGTATTCCTCAGAAGATTTTTTATAAATATCATAAAGTACCTAAGTAGTTGTTAAATAAATTGAAAAATATATTTTTAATAGCATCTAATCTAAAATCTACATACTAATCTAAAAAAAGCAACGAAAATTATTAAGCAAAACATACCGCTATCTTACGCGTTTACTGTCTACGTGGGTACCTCCTTTCTAACAAAATAATATAGAAATTTGAACTTTTAAAGAATGCTAAAGTACATTTGTAGTATCAAAAAGTACTCGTTTAACCGGTCGGGTGCCGAAGCGCAGATCTGCGCAAAAAAAATGTACCTTCTATGTATGTACCAGAGCGCAGATCTCCGCTCCCTAGACACGTATGGGAATTATCAACCCGCCGGGTCCTAACTTATTCGTTAGGACCCGGCGGGTAACAAAAGTGACATTTCCTCCCTACCCGATATATTTTCGATGCAAATCTATACCGTTCGAATCAAACCTTTGTTTACCCCCATTTTCAACTTAATCCTTAACCCGTACCACGCCGGGTACGAACAGCTAGTTATTATAATATATTTCATCAATTTGATTGATTAAGAACACAACTGTTAATTTTATTTTGTAAACCGAGGCACCTTTAATGATAAGAATAATATTTATTAAAATTTAATTCATTTTAAAATTCATTAATAATAATTATTCAAAATTAATTTATTTTAAATTTCACAAAAAATAATTATTTGAAATAAACCTTTGCGACTTCTGACCCTCCGAATGCCGATCCGGGTAAGTATTAATTATGTATTGTATATTTTGAATACTACAGAAAACTTTGTCCAGCCGTGATGCAGGATACAACTTTTCGAATTGTGCAAGGTTTAATTTGATTACATCATTGTTTATCTGTGCCGCGCACGCGAATCGTTCAATATGCATGGGTGTAAAAAATGTGCTATAATATTATTCTTGGCATTTGCGATAAAAAAATCATCATAATTATTTATTTTGTCGGGTTCAGATTCAGTTCTAGTATTCGCTTAAAAAAACAGGTAAAAGAAACGTGTATCAAAAGACAGTTCCATTTAAGTGATTCAGAAACAAAATCGCCATTATCCAAACAATAAAAATATAGGGTGACGTTTTAGAAATGGATTAAATGGCAATTGTGATAGTTTTACATGTCAACAAGTTTATGTTTTATATTATATTGATAGATCAGTTACAAATACGTTATTACAGGATTGCGGACAGATATTTCAAACATAATCCTTTCTTTTCCAAATAATTCATAACCTTATGGATTCTCCTGAAATCACCAGCTTGCTAGCTTTCCACGTCCCACTCCGACCTACCAGACAGAAGTACCTCTTTTCCCTTCCAACTTATCAAACCAACAAAAACATTGCTATGCTATTCGCTATTCGGCACCAAGTAACTGCTAGTAGCATATAAATATATAATATTTGCGATAGGAATATTACGAGAAACACATTTAATTTCCTAGAAATTCTAGTTTAATTTCTGGCAGCAATTTATTTCAAAGTACCTAGGGTGATTTCGCCAGTGTTCCGGCCACCTTCAGTAGTCGGCCACCAATTACTTCAACTTGAATTAACTTGACACTCGCAATATAATTCAATAATATTTTTGAATGCTAAGAAGTCGGCCACTATTCCGCGAAGCAACACAAAACTGCACCATCTTGCGTTTATTTTAGGTATCATTTAAGTAGACACAAAAAAAATGCCGATGGTTATGAGCTATCAATTTTGATTCTGGTTTTTCGGAAACGTCGTTAAGAAAATTTTCAAACTTTAAGTAGAAGTTCAATTAATTTGTTTGCACTGTATAAGTAGCATTTATCGGCAAAAACATGAACTAAATTTACGAGTTAAAATGATAAAACAGACATTTTTAATATTTTTATGTTGAAACTCGTGCGGCCGGTTACTGGGACAATTTTTTCTACAAAATCCAGTGATCGGCCGGGGCGGCCGACTACTGGCGGCGTATAGTGGTTTTATTTTTGTCTCTCACGCTGTTAATGATACAAAATTTTCTAAGATTTTATGTTATGTTAGTGAAAATAGCACTACTATCTAATAGCCAGTGGTCGGCCGCTAGTTACCACACTGATAACATGTTTTTTTTAACTTAGAAGTGTGGGGCCGACAACTGGTTGACGAGTTAAAATTGATGTACCAGTGGTCGGCCATGCAGCGTCTTAGGACGATTTTGGTAGATGAAATTTATCTTTTATCATCCTTATGTTAACTAAATATAGAAATTATTAATTTTGTATCAATGGCGACTAAGACTAAAATTGTTTTTCATCAGTATACTGATCATAGCCTTCAAAAAGCCCTTTAAGCAGTAAGAGAAGGGAAAAAATACGCGCAGCTTGTCAGAAATTGATGTTCCTAGGGCAAAATTGCAGGACCGCATCAAGGGATGGGTATTGGAAAAAACGCGTCAAATGGAACCCAAATCACTTTATATCGTTATCTGACGAAAACAAAATGGGTGAATCTTTATTAATCTTGTAATAGCATTAGCAAAATGTTATTTCCCTCTAAAAAAAAAACAAGAACTCCGACTAATGTGCAGCAAATTGTGAAGACAGAAAAAATAAAAACACGTTCCTAAGAGGAAAAACCGGGAGAAAGATGGTATTTATTATTCATACGCCGGCCAGAATTGCAGAAAGCATTATTAGCGCGTAGGTACTAAGAATACGCAAATTATATAAAAGAAATTGATTTAGGGACTTGAAAACCCATCTAATAGAAAACAATGATGAAGATGTATTAGAAGACCTTAATCGGATTATTAATGGAGATGAAAGCGGCACTAACATATAACCAAAATTCCCAATCGAAAAAATAATTATCTTTCTAGTTTGTGGTTATTAGTGTATTTTAAACGTACCTATGAACAAATTGAGACGATTTGTCGAAAAGCTTAAAAGGATTTAAGTATAAATTGAAAAAAAAAAATGCCCGTATAGCGCAATTTACTAAAGGACGTCTGGCGGCCCTGTGCTAAAATCTGATGGCCGACTACTGACGCATAGGTGGCCGACAACTGACGCATAGATGGCCGACTACTGGCAAAACAGCAATTTTTCATTAAAATGTTATTTTAATTATTATGGTTAGGCTAATTTTAAAAAACAATAAATATAATAAAAATAAACCCACTGTTCTTTAATACATACGTGTTTTTCTAAACCACCTTTCAAAAATGAACTTACAATGATATTCCAAAGATGACTTTTCTGTAAAATGGCCGACTACTAGCACAATCACCCTACTGACTGCACGTCGCTGGTAGGTACTTACTTTATTGTTTCGGAGGAGTATTTATTAAGTTTGTAGAATTCCATTATAACACGTAAAACACACCTGTTTTTTTTTAATAAATTATCATTCATCATTAAAATATCATTAGTGTTTGAACAGAATTATTTCTTAAAATCGTGCCAAAATAAGAAATAAAATAAAATTCCATTTATTACGTTACCTTAAAATTATACAGCTGCTTTTTCAATAGATTTCACGTAAATACAAATCGTTCAACATTCAACAACATTCAATTCAACGCAACTGAAAAGACAGGCGTTAAAGTTTGTACATTTTTATTCCGTTTATACGACCGGAAGAAATATTATATATTTCGGGATATATAATATTTCTTTATACTATAATTTATTATTACATTTTTAAACGAAAATTAATTACATAATTTTAATCGTCGTCACGAGTCGGCCTGCAAGGTTTCAGCTCGATTGGATCACAGGAAAAGGGTTAAAAATCGATCCAAAGTTTTCGGCAGACAAGCAGACGCTACGAATTAAAAGAAAGGGAGTAATAATATATAGACATTTCTTGCGACCTCAGCGACATTGACTGCTTTTAAGCGGGAATATTATCAACTGATATCAAATTGCAAAGTATTATAGCCTCTTAAACGAGTAGAACTAAAAAAAGAATGAGTGTTTTATTTCGTAATTCTGTGTCACACATCGTGGGGATTTTTTAATGACTTGTCGGATTGCAACAAAATTGGAAAAATCTAATAAAAATACTATTTTAAGAAGGGATGAATATTTATACAAAGTGCATTAGAATAAACACGTAAATGCCTGATTAAAAGTGCACAGCAAAGGTGATACGGCATACCGGACATTATTTACTACGCATTTACGATGTTGTGTTTACTCTAAAGCAAGATAATTAATTGTGTTATGTTAACAATTCAGATTCATGCCATAATTGCTGAGCTCGTTGGCCAGGTAGTTTGGATAATAAACCCATAGAATGCCCTAATTGGGCGCTTTGTAACGAGAAAACGGGACTGCTATCAGTTATAGGTGGGCATATGGTTCAAGATTACATGTTTTATATATGTAAACCATAAATTGCGTATTTTTAAATTAAAACACAATAGGTACTACGTAATTATGTGCATAAATAATTTTGTATAACACCAATCTCTAGGAGTCTCGATACATTAAGGCCGGTCGCACTTTGGATACGAATTATTACGTAGGTACGTATTCGTACGATTATTTTCGTACGTATTGAGCGCGTACATTGATTGCGTCTTGCGTTGGTCACGATCAGTTACTTATCGCATTTCTCCAATAACGTTTGTGCCAAATGAATAATCTGTATCTTCTGGAAAACTCTCTTCGTACTGTAGGCTGCTACGGCGTCGTCGGCATCGTAGAACCAAATGGGTGAAGGAAATATAATATACTAGACTAGACGGGATGAATTTGGTAAATTCCATCGTATTATGGCAGACTTAAATAATGACAAATTTCATGACTATCTATCTAATAGATTCACAAATGCTGGGGAGAATCGAAGTGCAACGAGAGCTCATAACATCGGAGAAATATTTAAAAGTTTTTTTGTTCGAAGTACATAATTATACCTCACCGTCATTAAACCAAATTATTTAACTTATCTACAGGTATTTTTACTCCCTTTATATTAACTCTTTGCGTCTGCTTGCTTACTTGCCGGCTTGCCGTCGAAAAAACTTTGGATCGATTTTTGACCCTTTTCCCGTGATCCAATCGAGCTGAAACTTTGCAAGCAGACTCGTGGCGATGATCAAGAAGATCTATCAAATTTTCATTAAAAAAAAATAATAATTATAGTATAATTTTGGATTTTTCAAATTTTTAATAGTTTTTTCAAATTGGAATCATTACAAAAGTTTGATTACTAGCAACGGCGGCCCGATAACGTCGCGGAATATTTTCCAAATTTGAATTACTCTGTCGGTATACATAATAGGTACTTCACTACGAATTTCGAAAATCTAAATTGACTTGTTTTTAGAATTTAATCTTCAAAGCATGAGCATGAGCATCTTATCAAAGCTCAAAACATCTGACATTTTAGAAATATATTAAATTACTGTATGTTAAGTGTTATGTTATATGTTTTAATTCGTCTTTAATTGTTGTTATATTTTGCAAAGACAATTTTACAAATTTTACAAAAAAAAATTACAAATAAAAACTTGGTTTTTATGGGTTAGTTTTTTAGTTCTTTAGAGATCCTCCGCCATGATCTGCGCTGATGGTCACGCAGTTGAATCACTGGTCCCACAAACGTTTATGTTCATGTATCAAATTGACAAATTTGTCAATATCCATCGTACGAAATCGCAAAAATTTCCGAACAAATCCGGATCGTGTCGGACGTCGCATCTATACGTGCGTACAGTAGCCGGCAAATATCTTGAAATTCTACGGCGTAGTGGGGGGAAGTTTGCGCATCTACCTTTCCACCAAAGAGACCCAAATTTCGTCTTCTGCGCATTCCCCCACCACGTCAAAGAATTTCAAGAAGTTTGCCGGCAACTGTACACGCACTACTAAAAAATCGTGTAGTGTGCGATGTTCAATTACTACTTCGAAGGTCAGGAATGTACTTGTGTATTCGTACTACACAATTTCGTACGAAAACGCATCCAGTGTGCGGCCGGCGTAATACTATGGCAGATAATTATCCAACTCTACGTAGATATACACTGTTCAAAGATTAAAGGCAATAATTAAAATTCATAACCATATATGGCATCAATCATTGTCAACCATTTTATTTATAATACGTATATACTCACCATACAATAATAAAATAGGTATATAATGATAATAGACATTAATTTATTTATATCTCAGCAGATACGTTGCTTCGTGTCTAGTGACTTGTTCACAATCTCCCGGAAGTTAAGAGCATATTACGTATCTATACGCAAGTAAATATTGGTAAATACTGCATACATATTGATAAGTTTAATTGGTATAGATAGAAAATCTGATACAAAATGACCTTACTTTTTTATGGAAAACAATAATCAGCACGATTGAGTCGTTTAAAAACTCAATACAGTCTAGAAATGTATATCGGTTATCAGGGCTGGATTTACCACAGGGCCTAAAGGAAAATAGCCCAGTTGGCAGAGGACCTAATCAGAAGCCGAAAAATTATATTTAAATATACAGCGTCTCATTTAGCGAATAAAACTTTGTGAAGTCACCATAAATTTACATCATAAAGTTATAAATAATAATTCGTATAAATATATAGGTATGTATACTGAAACGTGATTTTATAGGAAACATAGCCTGTACATTTTTAGGAAACGTGATATTGTAAGGGAGATACACACAATCTAAAATTCAGTACATTTTAAATTAGTAATTCTCGGTGACTGCGTTCAAAACTTTTTTTAATTTTTTGGATATTTCTGCCTTTGCTTTTTTACCCCACAATGTAGGTACAGTAGCCGGCAAACATCTTGAAATTTTTCGGCGTAGTGGGGGGAAGTTTGCGCATGTACAGTTGCCGGCAAACTTCATAAAATTCTTTGGCTAAGTGGGGGAATGCGCAGAAGACGAAATTTGGGTCTCGTTGGTAGAAAGGTAGATGCGCAAACGTCCCCCCACTACGCCGCAGAATTTCAAGATGTTTGCCGGCTACTGTACCGTTCCACCAACGAGACCCAAATTTTGTCTTCTGCGCATTCCCTCACTACGCCAAAAAATTTCAAGACGTTTGCCGGCAACTGTAACTCCACATAGATTAAAAAGTAAAATTCAAATATATTAATAGATAACACTACTTCCAATCAACGGCTTTGTTTTTCATGGAGGTGGTTGATATTTTGTACCGGTGATTTGAACCAGTTATCAAACAACCTATTTACTTTATATCGTAATAACTGGTTCCACAATATTGATTGAATATATTTGTATGTAGGTATCATTTATTCTGATCCGTTCGGTTTCGTTCCACCTAGATCGATCAAATCCATACAGTAATCAGGCAATCGGCTTTGCTTGCTTTCGGGCGGCTGTGATAGCCGCTACGCGGCCATTGGTGTCTGCAATTGGCTAACGGCCGCTGCGATAATTTTTTATTTTAAGCTGACAGTGGAAATGTTGCGCACTGCATGCATCGTTTTTGGAGCAATTATAATATAGACTAGCTGTAACCCGTCAAAAATTGCGATACTCTTACATTTCGATTCCTAAGGAATAAGTATTTATTTATTTTAATAAAAAATCTTTAAAAAATACTATAAAAAAGTTACGGACGTTACACGAAGTTACGCGGGCGGACGGACAAACGGACAAGGAAATTATTATAATTGGGATATGTTTATATAATTTTTTTTAAACTGGCAATGGCAAAACACGCGTACCTACTATGTTATTGAAGCGATCATAATTTAGATGATTATCACCGTATATGCGTTCCAGTTTGACACATTACCACCCCATGGGAACATTCTAAACTAAAAATAAAACGTCAAAAATACGTTATATAGTGGGCAGAAAAAATAATATTGACGTAAGAAAATATAAATATCTACATTTTTTTTAAATAGAGATGCGAACACGGAATACGTTTCACATCAATATTCTTACTATTTTCAAACTAAGCTAAACGCTTGTGCTGCTATGATCTATATTTCACCTTAATGGGACTCAAATTTTAAATAATGTATAAATAATATTCAATAATATCTAAATATATTTTTAAATAATCTGTAAACCTCGTTTCTTAATAAAATTTACTATTATTTGATTAATTTTTTATGCTGGCAATGGAAAAACGACGCATTGCCTAGACTACTGTAGACATACTATAGATTTTGAAATATGTGAATCCAAAGTTAAAAATCATTTAATGTTCTTTATAACACTGAAGCTACCTATGTTTTTTTTCGCCATCATTGCTGACATTCACAAAAGCTGTAGAGTCACGTACAATAATTATTGTCGTGGAAAACATTATGAAGTATAATTATCCGTTTTAATTTTATTGAGCTAATAAATTAATTGTGTAGCAAAGCATGTACAACATAAGATTTAAATTAGCAAAAGGGGTGTGCTGTTTAGCGTACCGTAAAATCATAAAACTTTGTTCCGAATTTCCACATTTTATTTAAACCGTTTTAATTAATTTCTAAATTAACGAGTAACGCCTGTATGCTCTCCAATTATTATTTTAAAAACCGGTGCCGTTATAAAATAAACATAAGTATATGTTTTTGATAAAACCGATATTTTGCGAAATAAAGCCAATACTCTAATATTCTTTTTGGTACATACACATTATTGAAAAGTATATTCAATAGAAAATGTAACTACAGTAAGCAATTAGGTATATAAGCGCGGTGATGCTATTCAAAATAACACACAATCTAGATAGTCCGGAACTTCTTCAACGACTATCTTACCACATCCCAACTCGCAGTAACAGACATACACCTACTTTTCATCTCCCCTTTTGTAAGACCAACTCAAAACAAAACTCCTTTATGTACAGATCCACAAATTCATTTATTGACATTTTCAACTCAACGATAAGAAACATAAAACAAACAATATCTACACAACCGCAACCAAACTAATTCGTACATTATATCTTCCCTTCTACTCCCGTCCCACACTCCCCTCCACCCTCTCCACTCGCTGTTAAAGTAAGTTAAAGTAAATTACTATATTCAGTGGAAAATTTGTAAATGGCATAATTTTAAAAACCATTATTTTATATTTGTTAAGATGTTGATTTGCTGTTAATTTTCCCCAAAATAAAATAAATAAATGAGCGAACCGACACATTTCTAGACATATTTTTCCTCGAGATTTCTTCATTTTTCTCGAGAGCAAAATTTTTTCGAAACAGTGTTGGACAACTTGTGGATCGGTATTATATTTTATTACATTTATTGATTAATTATTCGACTAATTTAGCATCACGAAGCGAGCAAAACGCCTTTCTCAATCAAATGGTAAAAGCGAAATATAAGATTTTATTTAACAGGTATTTGAAATAATAATTTATGATATCCATAATCCAACTGCCTTTTTACAGATTTTCTAATATCTTTTAATATTTTTATGAAAATAGTTTTCTTTATCCGTGGCAAATTGTTATTTAATCACATAAGTGTAAAATTAATCATTATTAACGGCAGGTAGATAATTTATTCAAATATTAGCCGTACACCCGTGAAAAATCACGGAACATGAAATAATTAGCGTCTTTGATAAGCACTAGTATATTATATGGTATATTTTTGACAACCTACGGAGAGGTGGCGGTAGCAACTTGCGTTAACCGGCTGGTTTGGGTTCGCCCCATCTACGGCCTTTTAATTTGTTTTTTAGCCGTGAATTCGAAACAAATTACGGACAGTCGTTACACGAAGTTACAGTAGCCGGCAAACATCTTGAAATTTTACGGCGTAGTGGGGGGAAGTTTGCGCATGTACCATTCCACCAACGAGACCCAAATTTTGTCTTCTGCGCATTCCCCCACTACGCCAAAGAATTTCAAGAAGTTTGCCGGCAACTGTACTGACAGATAGACAGACAGACAAAGAAATTATTATGTTTGATCATTAGTAACTAAAAAAAATCCTAGTATCTAGAATAATATTCTAAATATATGTAGTTTGAAATAATCCTGATAGATATTTATTTTGGGTACTATTACATTTTATATCATTAGATGTGTTTTAGGGCTAGGTACCTAATTCAAACTTGAAATAGATATTTCTTCGAACATTGTTCTAGGTAAGTACCTACCTATACAATAATGTTTTCTGTTACTAACTAGACGCAACTTTTATCTACTTGCCGTTAATGATTAATATGTACCTACTACAATATATTTGTGATTTCAATAATATATTTTTAAAATATATCATTAGCAAATAAATTTAATACGCAATTGGATTATGGTATTCGTAGATCGTTACCGTATAAACATTTTATAACTTGAAATTTTATTGTGCGTCAATTGGAGTAGGTACCTACTCAATCATAATTAACTACCTACGCTAAAACATATTATTTTGAACAACATGGTTAAAACGTTAAACGAAACAAAGTTATTTCCATTCCATTATAGGTTTTTTAAAAATACTTTCAAACCGCATCATCACATTAGAATGATTACGAAAAATTTAACAGTACAATTAAAATTACTTTATTGATTCATTGTGTAAACCATTGCAATCAATTCAAGTAGGTAACACGAATTCCAGTCTGTCAAAACAGTAGCACAGAACGTAAATTCCGGTTTTTAGTTTCTACTGAGAGTTGTAACAAAGTTTCAAAGTATTCAGAATATCTAAAATTACACGTTGCATACACTGTGAACTCTGCATTCACTTGATATTAACTTTACATGTTAATAGACACATTTAAACCGCGAACATTTTATTGGGAAAGCGAAGAGTTGGATATTTTACCGCTACTGAAAAGATTCAAATTGTAAATTTAATACACGCTTTTGTCTGTCGTTTAATATCGCCACAAGGTATTTACCTGCCACGTCCCGAAACCAAGAGCCGGCATCAGAGCACCGCTGGGTAAAGTCACGTTCATTTTGGACATTGTAATAACGACACTCGGGAAAGATTCTGACAGATCGGGAGCAGACGCGTCGCACGAAGGACCTACCGCGCGGGCGATTCTCGACTGGTCGGATCGCGGTCGCCGGCGACTGCCGCGGTCGGGACCAGTAAAAAGTTAAGGCTGTTTTACATTGATACAGAAGCTGGCGCCAGCATCACTGGATTCCAGCGCTGGGTCAGCACTGTATCAATGTAAATTTGTTTCAATCCAGTCCAGCATCCAGTATCCAGCACTGGATCGAAATAGACCGGCCGCCTATTTTTCAATCCAGTGACGCCGCGCAGCCCGTGCTAATGGCACTGGATCCATATAAACACTACGCGCCAGTGAACGCCAGTAGCTAGCGCCTAATCGTATTATTTGTCCAACAATCAACACATCGAAAATGTCATCTAAAAAGTGGTCTGATGAGGAACTCATTAAGTTTGTGCAATTATATAGACAGGAAGAGTGCTTATGGAATTTAAAAACATAAAATTACCGTAACAAAAATATGCGGTCTACTGCATTGCAGAATATTTGTACTGCCATGAATATTGAGGGGTTAGCTGTAGATGACGTTAAGGCTAAAATAAAATCCTTGAGATGCACTTATTACCTAGAATGCGTAAAATAAAAAAAAACATCAAGGTCTGGAGTAGTAATAACGAACAAAGATTTTTAGAAAATGTTTTCAATTTCCTTCTTTTTTGTGAAACACTCATTTTTTAAGGATGCAAACATGTAGTCACCTAAACAAAGTAGAAACGACTACTGGACGCGTGTTGGTGTAAACGACGCGATCCAGTGCCAGTGTCAGTGCAGCGCTGGAATCCAGTGATGCTGGCGCCAGCTACTGTATCAATGTAAACAGCCTTTAACCCACCGAGGAATTAATATCGAAGGCATGCACCGGCCGCGCCAGGGCTGGCGAAGCGGACTTCATCAGTGGAGAAGTAGGGTAATTTCACATTTTACAGATAACTATGAAAATATATGAAATAGATTCAGAAAAATAATTTATATTTTGTGGGGCATAGGGTTTATTATAGATAAATTCTTTATTATAATTCTATGGAAACGGGTTATTTGATTGGCGGAGAACGCAAAAATCGATGCTTTAAACGAATTTTTACTTTAATTCAACTTGATACAACCGGGCCTGAGGTTTTACACCTCCGAGGGTAAGTTAAAATGTACAGCGAAACAATTGAAATATAAAATTTAAACGACACCAGTGTAATATGGAGGAGTGAAGAGAAACCCACCACACATCTAGGGCCATTTTATGAGCAGTAGCTCCCATATCGGCCCTACTCTTTCGTCACTATTAGGATCTGGTATCTCCATAACTGTAGATATTTTATGCAGAAATTTTATAAAAAAACTGAAGCAAATGTAGTGAAATTTCAGTAGGTAAGTAGAGATCATAGATCATTTGGATTAACAGAAACGGTGAGTTCATTCAATTGTGTATTAATGTTAAAAGTAATTAGTTAACATTTTAGATTGATTTATCTAATATAGTTCTTCTTAAAAATTTGTATATTTAACAAAACATTTTTAAAATATTTACTTTAAAAATATATTGTTTTGAACGTAAGTTTATAGAACTCCATAATCACACATAAGGAAATAAAAACACTTGTTTTTTAGTTCTGCTTTTTAATTTTTATGAGGCGAAACGTCTGTTAAAAATTAAAATGCAGAACTAAAAAACCTTTTTTTCATTGTTTAACTTATTATTATTGAATTAAATTATTATTATTGAATTAAATTTGATACTTCTTTAATTGAATCCCATTCCCTCCCTCTTCCCATTTTATGCATTATCATAATTTAAATCTTTCAAATATTTATTATTTATCACATATTCTTTATCATTGTTTTTTATTTAGTTTTTTTTACCAGCTTCCAGGAAACTTCACTGGTCATTCTAAACGATTTTTTTTATTATATATAAAAAAATTAAATTGTACTGTATGTTTTCCAAGATAAAATAAAATAAAATAAAAATTTGTATATGTTTCACATATCCTTTTTCTAAATTATGTTTTATCTTATATACTTCAGACTTTTTCTAAATTACTGTTATTACTTTAAACAGCTATCTATACTATGTCAATTTTGTAATTTTATTTTATTATGTAAACGGTACTTCTGTGCCGTATAATGAAATAAATAAAAAATATAAAATTAAATAAACAAATAAATATTTATTTTTATTTTAATTACACCTACCGTTCCGAATTAGCTTTATAAACAACATTTATTAGTTTAAAGTAAAAGCTCAGCCCTGAGGAAGCCAGGCTGAATTCATCTTTTTTAAAGCTACAAAGTTTTTTATTGCACATATACGAGTATAATTTTCTAAAAAAACTCATTTCAATTCGATTGCCAATATTTTTACGCTTTGCTTCATATTTTGAGCAATAATTCGTTGATGTTGTCTAACCGCCATAGGCTAGGTATTATATTAAATTAATTAATTTCACTGTGTCATCATAATAAAGCAAATTAGAAAATTGTGAACCCTAAAACTGATTTTTAAAAGTAAATTTTAGAAATTTCTACTCTACACACTCGCCGCTAGTTGTCATATCTTATCAAAGTTAACTAACGTTAGTTTTTATCATTAAGTTAAAACAATATCGGCCAAATGCTATCTTTCTAATACTAACCGACCTCAATATGATTACAAAGACTAGCTTTATAATGATTTAGAAGGAATCGCAAGAATTTCTCAAATATTTTAATATTGAATTTGTTTTTTCTAAGGCTTCTAGGAATAAAAGAGTTTCTAAACTGAGTTTATAAGTACCCAAAGTTCTATAGAATAATATGCAATTAATAAAATAAAATAAACGTATGGTTTATATTTTACACAACTTTACGTATTTTACGGCAAACAAAATTCCAACCGAAATAAATTTCTTAAGATACTAAAATAAGGTGAACGATATGAGGGGTATAAAAGCATAGGCAGCAATGTCGCACAGAGGTGTTTCTGAGATAAATACAAAAAACCTGTCACTACTAAAGGAAATTTCTCTGAAATTATGAAACCTACATCTTATTGGAAAACAGTTTTTAAAAAATATTTTTTTATTTAAGCCAGTTTTCTTTTTATATATCTAAGTATGTGTGTAAATAAATATTTAACTTTTAAATATTGATATTGCTGCTTTTGCTATGTACGTTATTGGATATTGCTGTAATATTTAATCAATTCATTCTCACTTTAGTATGAAGCGGCCATTTTGTCACGTGACACATCCTTAGGGGTGAAGTGAATATTGCTGGCTTTGCTTTAAGCAGTCATCATCATCATCTTCACCCCCTTGTCCTAGTAGGGTCGGGGGCCCAAATACTCGACAAGGTCCTTCTATATTCTGCCTGATGCTTTCAAATGCTATGCTATCATTTTTTTTAAATAGAGATGCGACAACGGAATGCATGTCACATCAATATTGTTACTATTCTCAAAATAAGCTTATATAATGAAATATATGCCTTTGCTATGAAAATATTACTAACTGGCTGGTGTCCTGGAATGGGGCTCGAACTACTGACCACTAGGTGAGCGTCATGACGACTTCACCAACGAGCTACTACATCGACATGATCGCTCAATTCATTTAAGAGTTGCACGCTACGCGTTATGGTGTTCTTATTCATTACATCCGTTCTGCATTTTGGGACATGAAATAACGCGTGATTTAGATTTCGCAAATAATTAAATACAGGAAAGGATGTGTTTGCACGTGAGGAAGTATGTTGGACGTTGGTTTCCCCAGCCCTGCCTGGCTATGGGAAGGCGGTTATAACAAAGCCACAATCTCTGGTGACTGAACGTTCCAATTTGCGAGTTGCTTAAGTATAAATAATTGGCAAAAAAATGTGCAGAAATATCTGAATAACTAAGAATTTCTGTTATATGTTTTACAACTTAAATTACAATCGAATATAAAAATGTAGTTTTGTGGCTTACGATTTATTTTGGTCCAGGCATTTTGAAAGGAAAGTCAGTAGGCAAATCTGAAAGGAAACTGAGTAGGCAAATTTGAAAGGAAACTGAGTAGACAAATTTGAAAGGAAACTGAGTAGGCAAATTTGAAAGGAAACTGAGTAGGCAAATTTGAAAGGAAACTGAGTAGGCAAATTTGAAAGGCAACTGATACAAACGTTAGGTACATCGAATTAAAATATGGAAAATCGTACTGATACGACATTCGGTGGTATTCTGAAAATAACATTTGGTGATTGTTACTTCAACACTCAAAAATAGAGAAACGACATCTGTCAAGACATCTGTTAAATGTCAATATTTCTATCATTATGGCGAAAATATTGGCTTTAATTGAATATTTCAACTCTTTGGATGGATAAATTAGTACATGTGTAGAAAAAGTGATTTCCCAACATTTAAAATAATATTAGTAGGTACTTACTTTATCTAATATTCATCAAAAACTTATATTTTAGATAAAACTCCAAATTGCAATGACTGGTTTGCGTGGTGGTACAGTTGCCGGCAAACTTCTTGAATTTTTTGTCGTAGTGGGGGAATGCGCAGAAGACAAAATTTGAGTCTCTTTGGTGGAATAGTACATGCATAAACTTCCCCCCACTACGCCGTAAAATTTCAAGATGTTTGTCGGCTACTGTATTGTATCTAAGAAAACACATTATTATTGTGAAGTTGCAATTTCAGAACAGTTCTGCGAATTATTAAACAAATTTTTATTAATCAATTAGAAAGGACATACAGAAAAATCTAATTTGCGAAAAAATATTTAAATTGCTACCGGGATTCGAACCAACGTACCTCCATTCTATTCGGGGATGGCGTGTTATCCAATTTCGCCACGGCAGTTTGGTAAGTTAACGAAATTTTTTCGAACTAATACGTAGTCTCTTTTTAATTGATTAACATTTTTGTTCCATTTTTAAAGCAATCCGCTTTTTATAATGCAATAGTCACAAATACCTTTGTGTATCTACCGCTAGAGGACTATATAGTTATTTTCGTTAATTTACCAAACTGCCTTGGCGAAATTGGATAACGCGCCATCCCCGGATAGAATGGAGGTCCGTTGGATCGAATCCCGGCAGCAGTTAAAATATTTTTTCGTTAATTTGTTTTTTCTGTATGTCTTTTCTAATTGACTAATAATAATTTCTATATTAATATTGCTTCGACATCATATAAACAAGTCTTTTTTAAGAACACCCAGGCATCGCGGATGTCCAACATTACTATCCATGTATGTGTAACAAAATATTCATGTTAATATTATCCATGTATGTGTACAAAATATCCATGTATGTGTATCAAAATATTGATGATACCTGTTTTAATTTTAAATGCTGTATATGCCATTACTGCACAGCTGTTAGGTGTTGAAAGGTGACATTGAACCATCGTATATCTAGACATGGAATTTCTGTTGCAATTTCTGTTTCGCATCTAGGGTTTTTAATAACAAGTATTTATGAATCTCTTACACTCCATATTCCCTCACTCGATATGTCACATAAATTCGACCATATTGATTACCGACTACTTTCCAAAGGTGTCATCTAAAATTGCAAAAATCGTAATTAATTACACGGACATAAATAATACACCCCGTCAATTTTGTGTGTTGGGAATAATAAAGGCAGATCACCAACAATCGTCAAAATAACAATCTTATTGTTTTTCAGAATATGGCCGATTTTCATTTAAATTTAACCGACACAATTCAGAAATTGACACCGGGTGAAGGTTCGTATAACAGGAAACCCACAAATAGATTAGCTTCTAGAAGATGAACAATGAACAAAGGAGATGAAGTGATGTTAGTCTACACGAAATGTGATGTTCAACGAAATGTAAATCTAAATAAACCAAGAAAGAGAATTACAAAGTTACGAAACCTGTTATATAGGTATATTTTCATTGGTTTGTATTATCATAACAATTATGGTTTGAACGCTATTGCATAACATTGCACACTTCGTCAATTTCGACGTGATGAATATTTTATAAAATTGGTTATAAAAGTTGGCAGAAATCAGTTTCTTTCAAAAATTTCACACACTACTAATTTCTCAATTCAATGTTTCAAAATATTAAATTAAAACCAATATTTCCGCCTTAAAGATAAAATTATTTTCATTTGATAGATGTCTTAAGGCCTCGGGTACGATACGAGCGGGAAGCGGCAGAGCGTCAGAGCGTCAATGCGCCCGAGTAATAAGGGGCGCATTGACGACACAGTACTGAGCTTAGTCATATCGTGGCCGACTTCCCTTTCTACTCGGGCGCATTGACACTCTGACGCCCTGCCGCTCGCCGCTCGTATAGGCACAGAACCTGTTCATCCAGCATACAATGATCACTTCAACGACAAGGATATATTTAATACTATTATCTCAGCTCTTAAAAATCATATGTGAACCGCCTATATCACTTGTTTCTATGTCTTCACCGGACTGACTCAGACCGACCATCAACATTCGCGCACCCCAGCCAAACTCTCTTCACTCTTTGCGCATAGTCCCTATCCTCACCACATACACACACTTCGCTCAACCACAATCCCAGTCACCTTACTCCATTTCCCCCTTTTACTCCCACTCCTATCTCTCCATTTTTTCTTAATGTTTTGCTCTTGTCCTTTCTGGATTATTTGGTATTTTTATATTTTTGTTAATATTTAAAAAATAATATTCCTTATACCTGTGTCTACGCGCTATGGTTTATCTTTTCCATAACTTTTTCTTCTTTTTTTCTTGTACCACTTTGATTACTATGTTTTATGAATTTTTCTCTCGTTTTGATTTTCATTGTTCTTTTCTGTTTCGCTTTGACTTTTGAATCTGTATGTAATTGGTCTACCAACTAAACAATACATTGTGTCATTATAATAAATTCATAAAATAAATAAAAAAATTGAAAATGTAAAACACGACGAATCATCATTTTACTTAACTTGTATTGAAGCGAATGAATTTTTCGTAATCAATGTAAGTTACTGTAATCATAGTTCAATGTTTTGTAAAAAATAAGTCAGAAACATTGAGAAAAAAGAAAACTTTGATATAATTCCATAACTATTGATATTATTAGATCATGGCTGTTTGAACATTTCCAATTCATAATTAAGGCAGGAATGTAGTCCTGCGAGGTTATTAATGTTTTCCAAATAACACATACATCAATTTTCGCATGTTTTCGTAATACACGTGAAAAATTAATATTTAAATGTATTTTCTGTGGTGGATTTTAAAAGTTATTAGTTCATTTCAACGCTGGAAAGATTATTATCTACACTCGCCCTTACCTAGCACGGGTCCCAAAGCACCGGACTGACATATTTACGCAACTAAGTATGGCATTCTATCCTCTCTAACTGCCCCTCGGAAACAAGGCGATGGCAAATAAGTAAGTAAATCGATTGCACGTAAAACACGAGACACAAATTTATCATTGAAGATAAATAATTAATCAGTGAATCATGATTCGGTAAGTTTCTACCGACAGCCTTCAACGTAAAATAAACTTTCATGATCATGATTTCAACAATGAATCATCATTAAACGCAAATTTTGGTTTAAGATATGATAATTCATTCATCGTATCATATTCAGATAACTCAAATAAATATGAATAAGTTTATGGTGTATTTAATTTTTTTTTTAATATTTAGGTACCTACACAATATCTATTATAAATATCTACATATATCTATCTTACAATACTTATAAAATATTCAATGCTAATGATGTTATTAGCATTTAGCAGACGTGAGTATATTGAAGCACGACTTTTATGTTTTGTAAAATTAAATTAAAATAAAATTAACTTATATATTTTGGAAAATGAATTTAATAAGAATATTTATCTGACAGAATATTATAATATATAAAATTTTGAATAGTATGATATTAGGAATATTATGAAATATCGCACCCCGAGTGTAAGACTATCATCACCTTTCCAAAATATGCATTCTATGGTTTTTGGTTCTTGTAATTCAAATAGTAGGTACTTACTTACTAACAGCATTAAAAATGACACTTTAACATATCAAAACGACGAAATATCATTATTTTTTCATATATTTTAGAACAAAACTTAGGTAGGAAAGTAAGTATGTCTTTTTTATACAGGGTTATTTCGAAAATATTGATAACCTCGCAGAACTATATTCTTGCCTTGATTATGAATTGAAAATGTTCAAGCAGCCATGACCTAATATCAATAATTATGAAGTTATGCAATATCAAAGTTTGCATTTTTTTCAATGTTTCTGACTTATTTTTTACATAACGTTGAATTAAAATATTGAATACAAAACATTCATAATAAACGTTGAAATAACTCATTCGTTGCAATACAAGTTAAATAAAATGATAAAATTCTGCAGAAATTCAAATTGGAATTCGAAGTATTTGGTAGGTACCTCAATCCATTAGGCTGTGTCTTGTAGCTTAGGACCAATGGCGTGCAGTCACTATAGATCAACCGCCACCGCCGAAAGATTTGTATGATGCATGCGAACGAATATATTATTATCCTCTCGTTTGACAGATGATAAGACACATTAATTTACCAAGCTGCCGTGGCGAGATTGGATAACGCACCATTCCCAGATAGAGTGGAGGTCCGTTGGCTCGAATCCCAGTAGCAGCTAAAATATTTTTTCGTTAATTTGATTTTTTTGTAAGTCTTTCCTAATTGATTAATAAATTTGTTAATAATTCAAGGAAATTTGTTTCACAATAATCAGATTGTTTTTTCTTTAATATATAATATTTTTTGTTCGGAATAATCTATGTCATGTCACGCCGTTTTTTTGACGTTTTATGTTTGACAGGTTTGAAATTAATGAATTCAATAAATTAGAAAGCTCATTATTCATAATTGTGAATAACTTAAGTTGTTTACGCGTTAGAGCTTTCTGATTGATTGAATTCATTAATTTCAAACATGTCAAACTTAAAACACCGAAATTGGCGGCAATACAATGTTATACATACTTGTCAAGATTGGGATAAAGATTTGACATCTCAATATTGCTATTTTCAGAATAGCTCAGATTGTTATACTAAGTGCCTTTAAAATCCTTTAAAACATTGCATTTTTTATTGGTTAAAATAATATAAAACCATTTTTTTATACATGCTGCAGGTATAATAAAATTGCATTGGCGGGAGTACGGAGTACGTGCCAGCTTTAGATAACAAACCTGTAACAGAATGCTACTTCTCGTCCGTAATCTTCAATTTCACTCTTAATTCTAGATGCGGGTGGTAAAAGGTGAGGTGAGTGGAAACACAAATTGTTTTAAGATGCGGTGGAAAAAACTTTTAAATCAAGCGATGCGGTCAGATTAAATATCGTTGCGGTATTTACAGAGCGGGCTACAGAAAACAACCGATTATTATACCTACCTCTTTCCATTTAAGAAAAACGATCGAATTGGTATGTGTAGGTATGCGTACGAGGCACATTGTTTCGTTGTGTTGCTGTTTATACCCGTAAAAATAAACAAAACGAAACAACATGCGTCGTATGCACTTACACATACATATTGTAATGGATAGGAAGAATGATGGCCCTGAAAAGGGCCTTTTCAAAGAATCAAGGCGGACCTGTAACGTCATCTTATTAACGGGCGACCGGACAGGACGCCGGTGCGTCATCACCACCCTGAGGACCGTAAAGACGGTGCCTATGCCTTGATTATAATTAAAAACATGTCACAACCATTTTATTTTTATAAATTTTCATACATAAATTTGTGAACAAATTTATGTATGAAAATTTATAAAAATAAAATGGTTGTGACATGTTTTTAATTATAATCAAGGCATAGGCACCGTCTTTACGGTCCTCAGGGTGGTGATGACGCACCGGCGTCCTGTCCGGTCGCCCGTTAATAAGATGACGTTACAGGTCCGCCTTGATTCTTTGAAAAGGCCCTTTTCAGGGCCATCATTCTTCCTATCCATTACAATATGTATGTGTAAGTGCATACGACGCATGTTGTTTCGTTTTGTTTATTTTTACGGGTATAAACAGCAACACAACGAAACAATGTGCCTCGTACGCATACCTACACATACCAATTCGATCGTTTTTCTTAAATGGAAAGAGGTAGGTATAATAATCGGTTGTTTTCTGTAGCCCGCTCTGTAAATACCGCAACGATATTTAATCTGACCGCATCGCTTGATTTAAAAGTTTTTTCCACCGCATCTTAAAACAATTTGTGTTTCCACTCACCTCACCTTTTACCACCCGCATCTAGAATTAAGAGTGAAATTGAAGATTACGGACGAGAAGTAGCATTCTGTTACAGGTTTGTTATCTAAAGCTGGCACGTACTCCGTACTCCCGCCAATGCAATTTTATTATACCTGCAGCATGTATAAAAAAATGGTTTTATATTATTTTAACCAATAAAAAATGCAATGTTTTAAAGGATTTTAAAGGCACTTAGTATAACAATCTGAGCTATTCTGAAAATAGCAATATTGAGATGTCAAATCTTTATCCCAATCTTGACAAGTATGTATAACATTGTATTGCCGCCAATTTCGGTGTTTTAAGTTTGACATGTTTGAAATTAATGAATTCAATCAATCAGAAAGCTCTAACGCGTAAACAACTTAAGTTATTCACAATTATGAATAATGAGCTTTCTAATTTATTGAATTCATTAATTTCAAACCTGTCAAACATAAAACGTCAAAAAAACGGCGTGACATGACATAGATTATTCCGAACAAAAAATATTATATATTAAAGAAAAAACAATCTGATTATTGTGAAACAAATTTCCTTGAATTATTAACAAATTTATTAATCAATTAGGAAAGACTTACAAAAAAATCAAATTAACGAAAAAATATTTTAGCTGCTACTGGGATTCGAGCCAACGGACCTCCACTCTATCTGGGAATGGTGCGTTATCCAATCTCGCCACGGCAGCTTGGTAAATTAATGTGTCTTATCATCTGTCAAACGAGAGGATAATAATATATTCGTTCGCATGCATCATACAAATCTTTCGGCGGTGGCGGTTGATCTATAGTGACTGCACGCCATTGGTCCTAAGCTACAAGACACAGCCTAATGGATTGAGGTACCTACCAAATACTTCGAATTCCAATTTGAATTTCTGCAGAATTTTATCATTTTATTTAACTTGTATTGCAACGAATGAGTTATTTCAACGTTTATTATGAATGTTTTGTATTCAATATTTTAATTCAACGTTATGTAAAAAATAAGTCAGAAACATTGAAAAAAATGCAAACTTTGATATTGCATAACTTCATAATTATTGATATTAGGTCATGGCTGCTTGAACATTTTCAATTCATAATCAAGGCAAGAATATAGTTCTGCGAGGTTATCAATATTTTCGAAATAACCCTGTATAAAAAAGACATACTTACTTTCCTACCTAAGTTTTGTTCTAAAATATATGAAAAAATAATGATATTTCGTCGTTTTGATATGTTAAAGTGTCATTTTTAATGCTGTTAGTAAGTAAGTACCTACTATTTGAATTACAAGAACCAAAAACCATAGAATGCATATTTTGGAAAGGTGATGATAGTCTTACACTCGGGGTGCGATATTTCATAATATTCCTAATATCATACTATTCAAAATTTTATATATTATAATATTCTGTCAGATAAATATTCTTATTAAATTCATTTTCCAAAATATATAAGTTAATTTTATTTTAATTTAATTTTACAAAACATAAAAGTCGTGCTTCAATATACTCACGTCTGCTAAATGCTAATAACATCATTAGCATTGAATATTTTATAAGTATTGTAAGATAGATATATGTAGATATTTATAATAGATATTGTGTAGGTACCTAAATATTAAAAAAAAAATTAAATACACCATAAACTTATTCATATTTATTTGAGTTATCTGAATATGATACGATGAATGAATTATCATATCTTAAACCAAAATTTGCGTTTAATGATGATTCATTGTTGAAATCATGATCATGAAAGTTTATTTTACGTTGAAGGCTGTCGGTAGAAACTTACCGAATCATGATTCACTGATTAATTATTTATCTTCAATGATAAATTTGTGTCTCGTGTTTTACGTGCAATCGATTTACTTACTTATTTGCCATCGCCTTGTTTCCGAGGGGCAGTTAGAGAGGATAGAATGCCATACTTAGTTGCGTAAATATGTCAGTCCGGTGCTTTGGGACCCGTGCTAGGTAAGGGCGAGTGTAGATAATAATCTTTCCAGCGTTGAAATGAACTAATAACTTTTAAAATCCACCACAGAAAATACATTTAAATATTAATTTTTCACGTGTATTACGAAAACATGCGAAAATTGATGTATGTGTTATTTGGAAAACATTAATAACCTCGCAGGACTACATTCCTGCCTTAATTATGAATTGGAAATGTTCAAACAGCCATGATCTAATAATATCAATAGTTATGGAATTATATCAAAGTTTTCTTTTTTCTCAATGTTTCTGACTTATTTTTTACAAAACATTGAACTATGATTACAGTAACTTACATTGATTACGAAAAATTCATTCGCTTCAATACAAGTTAAGTAAAATGATGATTCGTCGTGTTTTACATTTTCAATTTTTTTATTTATTTTATGAATTTATTATAATGACACAATGTATTGTTTAGTTGGTAGACCAATTACATACAGATTCAAAAGTCAAAGCGAAACAGAAAAGAACAATGAAAATCAAAACGAGAGAAAAATTCATAAAACATAGTAATCAAAGTGGTACAAGAAAAAAAGAAGAAAAAGTTATGGAAAAGATAAACCATAGCGCGTAGACACAGGTATAAGGAATATTATTTTTTAAATATTAACAAAAATATAAAAATACCAAATAATCCAGAAAGGACAAGAGCAAAACATTAAGAAAAAATGGAGAGATAGGAGTGGGAGTAAAAGGGGGAAATGGAGTAAGGTGACTGGGATTGTGGTTGAGCGAAGTGTGTGTATGTGGTGAGGATAGGGACTATGCGCAAAGAGTGAAGAGAGTTTGGCTGGGGTGCGCGAATGTTGATGGTCGGTCTGAGTCAGTCCGGTGAAGACATAGAAACAAGTGATATAGGCGGTTCACATATGATTTTTAAGAGCTGAGATAATAGTATTAAATATATCCTTGTCGTTGAAGTGATCATTGTATGCTGGATGAACAGGTTCTGTGCCTATACGAGCGGCGAGCGGCAGGGCGTCAGAGTGTCAATGCGCCCGAGTAGAAAGGGAAGTCGGCCACGATATGACTAAGCTCAGTACTGTGTCGTCAATGCGCCCCTTATTACTCGGGCGCATTGACGCTCTGACGCTCTGCCGCTTCCCGCTCGTATCGTACCCGAGGCCTTAAGACATCTATCAAATGAAAATAATTTTATCTTTAAGGCGGAAATATTGGTTTTAATTTAATATTTTGAAACATTGAATTGAGAAATTAGTAGTGTGTGAAATTTTTGAAAGAAACTGATTTCTGCCAACTTTTATAACCAATTTTATAAAATATTCATCACGTCGAAATTGACGAAGTGTGCAATGTTATGCAATAGCGTTCAAACCATAATTGTTATGATAATACAAACCAATGAAAATATACCTATATAACAGGTTTCGTAACTTTGTAATTCTCTTTCTTGGTTTATTTAGATTTACATTTCGTTGAACATCACATTTCGTGTAGACTAACATCACTTCATCTCCTTTGTTCATTGTTCATCTTCTAGAAGCTAATCTATTTGTGGGTTTCCTGTTATACGAACCTTCACCCGGTGTCAATTTCTGAATTGTGTCGGTTAAATTTAAATGAAAATCGGCCATATTCTGAAAAACAATAAGATTGTTATTTTGACGATTGTTGGTGATCTGCCTTTATTATTCCCAACACACAAAATTGACGGGGTGTATTATTTATGTCCGTGTAATTAATTACGATTTTTGCAATTTTAGATGACACCTTTGGAAAGTAGTCGGTAATCAATATGGTCGAATTTATGTGACATATCGAGTGAGGGAATATGGAGTGTAAGAGATTCATAAATACTTGTTATTAAAAACCCTAGATGCGAAACAGAAATTGCAACAGAAATTCCATGTCTAGATATACGATGGTTCAATGTCACCTTTCAACACCTAACAGCTGTGCAGTAATGGCATATACAGCATTTAAAATTAAAACAGGTATCATCAATATTTTGATACACATACATGGATATTTTGTACACATACATGGATAATATTAACATGAATATTTTGTTACACATACATGGATAGTAATGTTGGACATCCGCGATGCCTGGGTGTTCTTAAAAAAGACTTGTTTATATGATGTCGAAGCAATATTAATATAGAAATTATTATTAGTCAATTAGAAAAGACATACAGAAAAAACAAATTAACGAAAAAATATTTTAACTGCTGCCGGGATTCGATCCAACGGACCTCCATTCTATCCGGGGATGGCGCGTTATCCAATTTCGCCAAGGCAGTTTGGTAAATTAACGAAAATAACTATATAGTCCTCTAGCGGTAGATACACAAAGGTATTTGTGACTATTGCATTATAAAAAGCGGATTGCTTTAAAAATGGAACAAAAATGTTAATCAATTAAAAAGAGACTACGTATTAGTTCGAAAAAATTTCGTTAACTTACCAAACTGCCGTGGCGAAATTGGATAACACGCCATCCCCGAATAGAATGGAGGTACGTTGGTTCGAATCCCGGTAGCAATTTAAATATTTTTTCGCAAATTAGATTTTTCTGTATGTCCTTTCTAATTGATTAATAAAAATTTGTTTAATAATTCGCAGAACTGTTCTGAAATTGCAACTTCACAATAATAATGTGTTTTCTTAGATACAATACAGTAGCCGACAAACATCTTGAAATTTTACGGCGTAGTGGGGGGAAGTTTATGCATGTACTATTCCACCAAAGAGACTCAAATTTTGTCTTCTGCGCATTCCCCCACTACGACAAAAAATTCAAGAAGTTTGCCGGCAACTGTACCACCACGCAAACCAGTCATTGCAATTTGGAGTTTTATCTAAAATATAAGTTTTTGATGAATATTAGATAAAGTAAGTACCTACTAATATTATTTTAAATGTTGGGAAATCACTTTTTCTACACATGTACTAATTTATCCATCCAAAGAGTTGAAATATTCAATTAAAGCCAATATTTTCGCCATAATGATAGAAATATTGACATTTAACAGATGTCTTGACAGATGTCGTTTCTCTATTTTTGAGTGTTGAAGTAACAATCACCAAATGTTATTTTCAGAATACCACCGAATGTCGTATCAGTACGATTTTCCATATTTTAATTCGATGTACCTAACGTTTGTATCAGTTGCCTTTCAAATTTGCCTACTCAGTTTCCTTTCAAATTTGCCTACTCAGTTTCCTTTCAAATTTGCCTACTCAGTTTCCTTTCAAATTTGTCTACTCAGTTTCCTTTCAAATTTGCCTACTCAGTTTCCTTTCAGATTTGCCTACTGACTTTCCTTTCAAAATGCCTGGACCAAAATAAATCGTAAGCCACAAAACTACATTTTTATATTCGATTGTAATTTAAGTTGTAAAACATATAACAGAAATTCTTAGTTATTCAGATATTTCTGCACATTTTTTTGCCAATTATTTATACTTAAGCAACTCGCAAATTGGAACGTTCAGTCACCAGAGATTGTGGCTT